>VWPU01014165.1:0-250696 GCA_013398955.1 Callaeas wilsoni | reverse complement strand
AAAAAAAAAAAAATCAAGCTGTTTGGTGCAATTTCTTGTGATGTATTACCAAAAACCTAAGAAAAGAACTGAGCAAACGTTTTATAACTGTAAGTACTGTTATGTTAAAAAATCCAGTAACCTGTGTGTGATGTGCCTTTCACGTATATATCACATTTGTCTAAAAATAGGTACATTTTTCACAAATTAAGAAGAAAAACATACCCTCCTCCAACAGGCTGCTCCTTAACCTTGTTCCTTTTCATCCACTTCCCAGTGTACAGCAATCTTCTAGAGCTCTCATTGCAGGAATTTAATTACTAGTTTTATTTCTACAAATGTTTGAAATTGGATCCCTTTTGTACCTTTTGTCCTGTTTAAATGATATTTTCTGAAATGCTTCTGTTAGATAGAAGCTTATCTGCAATTTTCAAAAGTCTCCCTTAATCAGTAAACCATAAATTTTTCATTCCACGAATCCAACTTCAGAAAATGTTAAGCAGGCACATTGAAAATGCTTTAACTATTACTGATTGCCAGAGGCACAGAGTTTTCTTCTGGCATTTTTAAAAGCATGGCCTATATTTTCCTTGGAAAAGGAGAAGAAAAAAGAAAAATTGTTTACTTCCTGTTGTCTAAGATATATGAGTGCTCACATATCTCACAGTGCATCTGACATTGGCCTCCTCTGGAGTTCGGATATTGGGCTAAATGGAGCATTTCTTTATTCTGGCTCAGCAGATCTCTGTAATAGGACCTATCAGGCACAATATTCACTTTGAATTAAAAGGGAAATGAGTAGTGGAAGGGCAGGAATGGGAGAGATAAAAGACAGCAGTGAACTGTGTAATGGGGTGGCTGAGGTGGGATACAGTTGGTGTTCCTGGTATTCCATTGAGTAAATCTTATTTAAGTTACCTGCACTTTGAAGGACAACGAATGAGTCTCCATGTCCATTTTAAGCAAGTACAAGGCTCATAAGTCCTGAATTATCATCAAAAACAAAATGAATACAATTTTTGCTCAATCAAGTTTAATTTATATTCTCCAACGCAGCGGGGGTATGATGGCAGCAACAGGATTTTTTTTTTTTTTTTTGGATTGTGGAAAACAAACTTTAAAATCCCACATCTGAAGGATGATAAGCATACAGAAAACTGAAAGTTAAAAAAAAAAAAATATAAAAAGCTATTATGTGTAGTGATATTTTATCACATCTGGCTTCTCTCATCATGACAGAATCTCAGGTGATGTTAGCACTATTTTGAAACCACTGTAATGTAATGAATGCCTCTTTTTTAAATTTAAAAATCATTAATAATGAACATTGAAAACATTTAACTGGAAATATTTTTTTTTTCCATTAACTGAGTTATTCTTAATTTAAGATACCTACAGAGTGGTATCAATGCAGTACTGTCAACAAGAAGAGGACGAAAATCTTAAATAAAACTGATAAAGTTATGTTCTTTGCACTTCTTTTTCCTTTTGCTTGCTGTGACAGTGTTGACTTATAAGAAAAATGCAAGAGTTATAAGACATTTACAGAAAGCAGCTCCAGGATCCCACAAGGAAAAGAACTGAGTGAGCAGTTGTGCAAGGGAGCTGTGAAGCTGCCACAGTGTCCTGAGAAGGAAAACTTGGTTGTTAATGAATGTCTCTATTTAAATATCACACAGAAATTTACTTCAATGCTACATCTCGTGGCAATTATCAGAAATCTGGCAGCATCCAGGTACCCCAGAACAACAAGAAAAAAAGTGTTTTAAATGAAAATGAATGCATACATACATGCATATAATATTTTCTTTTATTTATGTGAAGTATTTCTGGTCTGCTTTTAGTCCCCTTCAAATACAACCAACAAACTCATTTAACCTTTACCAGTGTCCCATCCCCAGAGTGTAACAGACATCCCAGAACACTAAATTCAGAATTTGAGTAGCTTCAGAGCTGCCTTCCCCCAGCAATCTGGTACCATCAGTGTTTCAGCCCTTTCACAGGTGCACCATCATTCAGTGGTGTTATTTCTGAGGACAGCATAAAAAAAAAATCACAATGACAGACTTAAAAATATTTAACAGAGCTCCAAACAAATGTGTGTCTTTCACACCACTGAGGTTGCAATCCGATGTCTGTACTTTAAAAGGAAAAATTCTCCCCAACCACTATTTGTGTACTGAGAATTGGATTCCTTATTAGAAACCATATAATAGATGTAAAGCAGCTGGAGCTCTTTAAGTGAGTGGAGCATCTGCTGGCAGAGCAGCCAGCAGTCGCTTACTTGGATTGAAACTGCACTCCTGAGCTCCTTTTTCTTTCTTTTCTTCCTTTTCTTTTTTGGCAGATGTACAGCAAATAGCAATCGACTGGATCACGGGGAATTTTTACTTTGTGGATCACGTCAGTGACAGGATCTTTGTCTGCAGCCAGAACGGGTCAGTGTGTGTGACCCTCATCGAGCTGGACCTTAGCAACCCCAAGGCCATAGCTGTTGATCCAACGTCAGGGTAAGGTTATTTCTTTGCATTGGGCTTTATTTCACGTGAGGCATGCTTGTCTGTGACTGCACATAATGTATCTGTTTCATGCAGGTGTTTTAAAAACTATGTTTTCTTCGCTGTATTGAGTTACTTGCATAGCTGCTATAAAATAGCAATAATGTGTAATGAACTTGGAGCAAAGAGTTAACTGTGTTAATTGCAATAATTATTGCAGCATGTGCCTTGTAACTTCTCCAAATGGAATCAAAACTGAAAAAGCAATTTAATCCCTACTTGTCACAACATTTGCTTTTGTGCTTGCTAAGTTGTGTTTCTAACTGGAGTACGTGGGAAAGCAATTTTTGAAGGATTTTTATGCTGTATCCTCTCATTTACAGGAATACTGGAAGTGAGTTTAATGAGTTTATTTACACAAAAAAGTGGAAGAATTTTTACTGTGCTTTAGAGGGTCAGCTATAATGGTAAAATTACATTGTATTTGCTTTTTCTGTTCCACAGATAGCTACATTCAGTGCCAGTTGGGAATTAAGCCTTGCTTAAAATACAGGGTACTAACTTCTTCCATTCTATAACATCCACCAGCTGAGAAACATTTGCAAGCAATAATGGTGTAAAAGCATAAGTAAATAGGAGTAGGAATAGGATCAAGTTAACTTTAAATTTTGGTGAAGAGTTTTGAAAAGGGATTTTATCTTGGTTTTATTAGTCAGTAAGTAGTTCAGACCAAAATGCCTGATGGAATATATCCTAATCTGCCATAAGCCCCTTCTCAGTAAATACAAAAATATTTACTGTAGAACAGCTTGTCATCCATATGTGGACTTTTGTCAGTCTTTATTTAAAGCCTGACCGAATATTAAGTGCATTATCACAATGACTTAAATTCTGACAGGAACAGCTTGCATGTAAAGTTTACAAAGAAGTTTGATAATGTAATATTGAGCATAGCTGTATTTCTCTCTGCAGCAGATGGTAAGCTTGACTTGATCTGACTGCAGAGTTGTTCTAAAAGAAAAATAAAAATTCATGTAGAAATTGATTTTCTGCAAGTTCTGATCTGAAAGAACTTGAAGCTTTCAAATTTGCTGACAGCAGCCTTTTTTCTATGCGTTTGCTCGTATATTCTTTGCTGGATTTACTGGATGAATCCAAAGCTTGTCATTAGCTAATCTTATCTGTCAGGGATGTAGGAATTGTGCCCGAGCCTTTGGTTCTGTGAGGAGGGACAGAAAAATGAGAGACTGTATTCCTGCAATTGTTATCTGCCAGCTACAAGCCGTTCTTGCTCAGAGAGGCGCCCGTCCAGTGCCACGTGCAAGGTGAATAGTGGCTGCTTTAGGGAGGTGGAAGTGCTGGCCTGGAGGAAAGGCCACAAGTGATCGTGGTATTTTACAGTGTGATTCTTGTTAAGCAATCTCCATTTGTTTTGTGGTGAAAGCGCTGGGTGGAGCATTTTCTCAGAATACATGTTTTGCAGTTCAGCAGTTATTTCTTTACTGGTTTTATTGGCATTTTTATTAATTATCTGAAATATGTTGTTCTGTTAGTTGGATACCTAACATACATTTTAACTGCTAAACCCCAGCTTATATAATAATTCTGTTAGTTTTCAACTGGGTTTTGATCCAGTATGCAGACAGATAATGAAAAAGTATTCTGGCAGTTTAAAAATCTCTTGATCCTTTCTTTTGTCTTTTTGTTTTCTGTCCTTTTTTTTTTTATCCTTTTAACTCTTTCATGCTGATCATAGTTGAGACTTATTTTGAGATCAAAGTATTAGGGTGATATTGCTGTCTGGGTAAGTTGGTAGGTTTATTTTAAAAAAAAAAAATCACAAAAACATCCATGCTAAATCTATATTGCAAGTTGAGCACTGGATGAGCGAGTTGCTGCTCGCACAGAGGAAACCATTTCCTATGCTAAGAAATTCAGAGTGTGATCCCAAGCCTTCATGTCTGTGATAAACTTCCTGAAGTAGCACGGGGTCAAGCCCTGCTGTTCTTGCACGTTCACGTCCGTGTGTTATGAGTTTAGTTGTGTTGTGAACCAGAAATTCTGCTTTTATCCATAAAACAACCAAGGCACGGTGGAAAATTTGCTCATTCCAAATGGTTCCCCTCACTGCATTCAGGAATATCTTTTCTGAGCGTGGTTACTTTCACATCTCTGTGCCTGCACGTTCTGTTAGATGTTTAGTGGTGATGTTTGATATATTCTCCTATGAGCTTACAATGGAACTTGAGCTACTAAGCTTCTTTCATATCACACAGGGAGTGAAAGAACTTTCCATAAAAGTTGATTCTCATAAAACTGAATTTGAAATTGATAGAAGAAAGATTCTGCTGTTCATACAGCTCTTGAAGAGCCAAGTTTGTTATGTTTCTGATTTAAGCATGTTACTTTGGCAGGATTTCAGCACTTTATCAACCTGAATTGTGTTTGATGTTTTGGCTATTTCAGACTAGGTCTAATGCACAGCCACCAGAAAAAATACCTCCCTCCTCCTGTGAACTGGTAGCTTACCCAGTTAGGGGTTTTGCAGTGCTGATACTCATCTCTTAAATCAACTGAATATCAATTAACAGTGCCACAGTGTAAGTATCAGAGATTTGTTAAGGAGAGAATTACCACAGGCAAAGGATGTGTCTCCACTGACCACTGGAACACTTCAGAGCCTAGACTTAGCAGTGAAACATGGATTGAAGGAAAAGCTGGGACAAGGATAGTAGGAAATAAAGAGGCAATTGGCAACAGAGAGGGAGAATAAATTGTTTTACAATAATATATTATCTATCAAATGCCTTTGAAGTAAGATGTTTGGCTCCATATGTCTGCAGTTCGTAGCTTTGATAAATTTTAATACAGGACTTCTTTTCTGCGGTGGTCAAGGAACAGAAGCAATTACTTTTGCTGGTCCATGAAATTGGTGTAAAATTGATGATGGTGCTGCTGACTGTCAACGTGAAACAAATACCAGCTGTGTTAGAATGGGTTTAGGTCTAGCTGAGATCCTCAGTGTAGGTCTGCTGTACTGATGGGGAGTGTTTCTTCAAAGTATTCCAGCCAGTATTCCATTGGCATATTCATGAGACTTTGATCACCAGACATTGATGATAGCAAAGGTAACACATTTAAAACTCACAAGAGGACAGATCAGATTTAGGTTCTCTCCCAGCTCTGCCACAACCAGCTAAATGCCTATACACAGAGCATTTTTTTTTTTTTTTAACGGCTCTGCATCTCTTTGTATTTAATAAGAAGCATAAAGTGCCTGTTGTTCAAGCTATGTGGTATTTGAATGCATTCAGGAACATTAGGAATTAATATTGTGGAATGCTAACTGTGTGCATCTATATGTTTATTCTGTAAATATGTCTACCTAATTGCCTCCAGTGTTCAAGGTAAATTGTTGCCTTCCACTGCACCACAATGGCCACAGAGAATGTACTGCACCATTTCACAAAGCAGAAATGCCTTGGGGCAGGGAATGTGCTGCAGTTCCCTCCAAACAGGAGTGCTTCAGTCCTGATCAGACAGCTCAGACATCTTACATGGAGTAATAGAAATACCAGGGTGCCTCAATTTCTCCTCATACCCATTTTCTGATCTCTTTCGGAATGCCAGGAAACGGGAAAGGACAGGAAGAGCAGATGAGGCTGCAACCTCCTGGTTCCAGAAATGTGCAGCTTGTACCAATGGCTGTGATGCTGTTTGGGATGTCAGCCATAACTTTCTGCTTTATTTCCCAGGCTTATGGAAAAATATGAACTTTAAGGAGAATATTTGAGATGTGGCAGGTATTGAGGTAGCATCTACTGACAAAACTGTTCAAACACAAGGACATGTGGCTAGAGGTTACACAGGGTAACATTGCAAAGAGGATGTGCAGAGCAAGGCTGGAGCAGGGAAGGACGTGTGGAGCAGAGTGTGAAACAGGATTGGGAGCGAGGAAATGGCTTAGACACCTCCTACATGAACCTCCATAGAATCATCATAGAATTCCAGAATGGTTTGGGGGGGAAAGGACCTTAAAACTCATTCAGTTCCACCCCTGCCATGGACAGGGACACCTTCACTATCCCAGGTTGCTCCAAGCCCTGTCCAACCTGGCCTTGGACACCTCCAGGGATGAGGCAGCCAAAGCTTCTCTGAGCACCCTGTGCCAGGGCCTCCCCACCTTCACAGGGACAAACCGCGTGCCCATATGCCATCTAACCCTGCCCTCCTTCAGTTTGCAGCCATTCCCCCTTCTCCTGTCACTCCATCCCTCATCCCAAGTCCCTCTCCAGCTCTCTTGGAGCCCCTTTAGGCCCTGGCAGGGGCTCTGAGGTCTCCCCGGGGCCGCCCCTGTTCCACACTGGACACCTCCAGCTCTCCCAGCCTGGCTCCAGAGCAGAGGGGCGCCAGCTCTTGGAGCATCTTTGTGGCCTCCTCAGGAGTCACTCCAGCAGCTGCACGTTGTTCCTGTGTTGAGGATCGCAGGGCTGGAGGCAGCACTGCAGGTGGAGTCTCAGCAGAGCAGAGCAGAGGGGCAGAATCCTCTCCCTTGACCTGCCCACAATTTTTGTGGTGCAGGCAGGACCTGAGTGGCTTTTTGGGCTGCCAGTGCACATTGCAGGTCAATATAAAAAATAGGTGGAGTAGGTGGAGGTAGGGAGAGAAGAGGAGGAGGAGGAAAAGAAGAACCAGAGGGGATGCAAGATTACAGGCTGAAGTCATTGAAACTTGTGACTGCCATTTAAAAGTTGCATTAGGAACAAAGGGGAGAAAAGACTGCTAAAGAGATTTGCAAAAGGAGCAAGCTCACATTTTAATACTGCAACAGTGTGTGTCATGTAAATATTTGAATAAATCTTTTAATCGGCTTTTCCTTCTGCTATGGTGTAGAAATACAAAAAGAACCCACAGGCTCCGCTTATTTCTTTCACACAACATTTGTAAATGCATACAGGAAGAGATTGTGTTATGATGATGTTTGAAGAACAACAGCTATTAATGTGTAATGGTGTTATGTACCATTTCTTGGTAATGTTAGTGAGTCAGGAATAAAAACAAACAAATGCACGACAGCAAAAAAAAAATTACTCTGTTGCATTTTATGTCTGTAATAGCAATCAGTTGGTACCTCTGGGATTCACAAAGGGGAGCAAGGGAAACAAGTGAAGAATTAACAGCTGAAGTTGTCTACTTCATCATCTCAGAAATTTGTTCTGAGGAAAAAATATAAAAATATTATTCTGTGGACTTCCTCTTTGATTCTGAGGATTCTAAGCACAGATTTTGCTATGGCTCAAATCAAAGCCATAGTATGAAGTATCATTCACAGTATGAAAATAATAATGCTAATTAAAAATACATAATGTCATTTTGTGAAACACAGTAGGGAAATTTGCCTCAGTCTAAAATTTAAGAGGATAGGAGGAAGCAATGGGGTAAGAAGACATTTCAAAATTCAGCTTTCCATATAAGAACAGGGTTGAACAACAGCTTCAAAATACCATATTTGAGGCATCTAGAAGAAAAATCATAAGAAAGAGTTAATTCTGCCTTTTTAACTTTTTAATTTTAGTCTTAATTTTTTTCTACTTCTGAAATCTGGTAGAGGTAAGAGGAGGAAGTTGTGGGTTGGTCATGTGAGCCTTGTTGCCATCCAGGGTGATTAGAGGCTGTTGCAAATGTTCTTTCTCAAGCTGTGTGTGATCATCCTCGTGGGATGTTTGCTTTTCCTGGTCAGATCAAAATGCAATGTAAGGTCCACTGAGCACTTTGCATTAAAAAGCCAAGGGAATGGGAAAAGTTTTCCACATCATTGAATGAAAAGTTTTCCGTATTAGAGAGCCGTGCACAGGAGATGGTGCCTGGGGTGTGGAAAAGTCATCCCAGAGGATGGAAAACAGTCCTTAATGAGTCAAAGAGATTGAAGACATAAACAGAAAGAGTTTTGGGCTGACAGCTCATGATAGTTTTGGGCTGTTTGGCACCATGGCTAGACATGTAAGCCAGCAAGAGCTGTCCTGCTCGGTGGGATCTTGGACGAAAGATGGGTGAAGTCTCTTGGAATGTTTGATGGGACAGCACCCGAGGCCAGCCCGGAAATCGTGCATTAGTAAATCCACAACAGCCAGCAAGGAACAAGTCAACTGGTGAAGGGGTGGAGAGGGACCTTTCTACGTCAAATTTATTAAAAGTAATTTTATTTTTCTTCTCTTTCTGTACCTATGTTAAAAAAAAAAAATCAAATCAGAAATGACACTGTGTAGTCACAATGAATAGAGTTTGCATTCACCTCGTGTTTGCCTGGAGCTATCAATGAGGAGATGAAGGTTCTTGTAGTGGAGGAAGAGTAGAAATACAAAAAGCAGGAGAGGTCAAGCCATATAGTTTTTCTTTATTTGCGTCATTGTTATTTAGGCAGGGGAGTATTTCAGGGTAAAAATAAAACATCTGCACTTATTGTTTGCTGCCTCTTTTATTCTCTTTTTACTCTCTTGTCTCTGAACTTTTATAGCAGCCACTAGGCTTAGGAGAGACTCTGAGTCCTAAAACTTTGGGGTTTTTTCCCTCTCAGATTAGTCACCGTTTTCCGCTGATCAAAGAGGAGAGTTATAATCATTAAAGCTCACTTTTAAACAGCAAAACCATTAGTGGTTTAATAACATGCCATTATTAAAAGAGCTCAGTTCCTTTTCTTGTCACGAAGATTTTCAAAGAGCTGTAAGATACATATAAGACCCACTCACTTCAAAAAAGTTTTAAAGATGACCTGAAAAGGAATTTTCTTCATTAAAAAAAAGAAAAACCACACCAAAAAAAAACCCCAAAATCTTTGTAGTAACTAATCATAATATGAAAGTTTTCATTAAGAATTCATATTTTGTTGCTCATCCTCCCCCTCCACCTCTTTCAGGCTGTGAGCAGTTGGAGATGGTATAAAAGAGAAGACAAAATAAGATGAGAGAAGCAAAGATACTTTATCAGAAAAAAAAAAAAAAAACAACAACCTTTTAAAAATATTTTCACTTTGTTAGTATCCCTTTAGCTCAAATGCTTGCTAGAAAATTATGAAAAAAGATTTTTTTGTCTGATCACAGGTTTTAGAAAACTTCTTCCAGTTCTCTGCTATCTCATCTTTTAATTAAAATTGTTGTAACTAAACTGAGGCATAAACTCTGTCACCTTTACCTTTCCCCTGGATCTTTTCTCCCTTGAAACTTCAATTCCAGTGCAGCAGCAGAGCTCTGCTCACTGGGAAACCTTGAGGCTGCTGCTCTTGATAAGAAAAAGAAGGAAGGGGTATTGTCACATCTGCTCTCCTTCCCAAAATAAGGTGGTATGATTCTGCACTCATGTGCAAGAAGAAAATAGGAGAAATTATGGTTCTTTTCTCCAGCAAAGTAAAAAATATTTAAAATCTGATTCATGAACATGCAGAGATATGAGCTTGTATGACAAAGTCAGCTAACTCAGTTGGAAAGGACTCAGAGTCACTGACAAAACTGAAGGCATTAAAATACCAAGCACGTGACATAACTGCATTAAAAAGGAACTCATTAACAATGTCAGGTTATTGGTTTGGATGAAAGCGACAACTATAATCAAAACGATAAAAACACAGCAGTTTTGCTACATGCACGTTCTCAAGTAATGATGTGTTTGCTATTGTGCAAACCTTTTCATGAATCAAATATTACTGAAATTAAAACTGGATGATTGTAATTAATATCCAGTCTTCTGTATATACCTGAAAGTGGACTGGATTTGGTGCCCAAACTAAGTTGCATTCACAGAAAAAAACAGGTACTGATAGCAGTGATAAAGGATGTTTTGTTTTTTTGCAATAATCCTTTGTGAAAAAGCTGGCAAAGTGAACGCTGGCAGTGTTATTAGAATAGTTCAGAACTGATGTTCTGAGGCTTGGTATTAAAGCAATATTGCCTGCAGAATAAAAAGCTAACTAGAGTAATACTGATGAAGCATGAACTAAAGCCTTTTTTGTTATGCAGCATGTGCCCCGTAATGGGTTTCATATATTGCTACTAAGAAGAGCAATATTTGAGTAGTGTCAGCAAGTATGAAAATAAATCAGTGGGAATACAAAAACATTGATGAAATCACAAGATAGCTGCGGTTTGTAAAAAGAAAAATTAAAAAAAAAAAAAAAGAAAAATAGCTTGTAAGTCAGTAAGACCTTTCTTCACTTATCAAAAGTTTGGTGCACAGGACCATGAATGCAGTGCCGTGCCTCTCTCAGGGGCTCAGGTTCTCCTGGCGAGCTCAGCTGTCAAAGCACAGCATCTTCATCACCCAGCCCAGCCTTGCCCGCTGCCTTTGGACCCCAAACACCAGAAGTGTCTCAGCAAACCGGGCTGGGCACGGGAGCAGCAGGAGCAGGAATAAATCTCCATGAGCTGCGTTTCCTGGGGCCGTGCAGAGCCGATCCAGCTGTGGCCTCCCACGGGAGCTTTACGCTCTCCCCGTGATTGCAGTGGTTACTCTGCTGCCTGTCCTCACATCCCTCGCCTTCAGTCCAACTAAGCTTCTACTCAAAATGCTCATCTTTCACATAAATGACTATGGATCCATGAATTAGGATTTGGTTTTGGTGAAGGAGACTCAGGAAATGGACATATTGTTCTCCTTGGAATGGAAGTCTTGAAGCACTATTTTTTCGGGGGTTTTTTTTTTTTCCCTCCAGAACTGAGATGTCCAGGCAAAAGCTATACGATTGATTTAAATCACCCTCTCAGTGATTTTCTTCAAGTTGAAAGCAATTAAGCTGGAGAGAATTGAGGCCACTTTGTTTCTGAATGAGAATATAAAGGAGAGTTTGAGGTTCCATAATGCATGGACATTATGTTCATGTCCATTTGAAGTCTCCTTTTAATTTTTTTATTTTATTTTATTTTATTACCTGATTGTCTTATTATCTAAGCAGCTTCTCTAAGGTCATTTATGTTGAAGACAGGTTCTGATAGGAATTAGAGCACTGCATGAGTGGAAGAGCAGAACTGAAAATACAGCTGCTTAGGAGCCTTTTTTTTGTTGTTTTTTTAAAGATGTATTGTTCTGGACTTTAAAATATCTGTGTGCATATAAATAGATATTGAGTGAGATTTTTAATTTTTTTCTCTAAAATCAACAAAATGAAAACAGGAACAAAAACCTCATGTTTAACACAGATAGTGTACTGTGATGTTATGAAGTTTTCCAATAGTGCAGCCCACATATTTCTCGTGGTTTTTTAACAGAGCCTTAGTATTGCAGTAGTGCAAAATTGTGTAAACCATTAATTTTCTTATAAGCTCTTGTCATGCCATTCTTTTCCTTCTTCCCACAAGATAAATAACAGCCTGTGTACACGCCATGTTTGAAGTATAAAAACACTAAATCATAGAATATGCTGAGTTGGAGGGGACCCAAAAGGATCATTGAGCCCATTACTCTTGCTCTGGATTAACCAGAACCACCCAGAGTAACAAAAATGATGAATTCAGTCAATTCAGTTAATTCATCAGCAGTATGATGATATCATCCTGATGGAACTGTTGTTTTCTCAGGGCTGATTACATGGATGGCTATTTTTTTTTTTAATATTGATTTTCCAATTTTATTTTTTCCCTGAGGTTTCTTGCATGTCAGTGCCCTTGTTGGGGCGCTCAGCAGTGTGAACATGCCTGGCTGGAGCTCAGCTGCAATGTGACTCCTTCTGGTGGAAGATAGAGAAAAGCTGGAGGAAATCTGGAGATATTAATAGGAAATTAAAAAATTGTAAAAACCCCATGGCCTGTGTAAAACTTGCAGGAACCATGGTAACCTATTCTAGATGAGAAAATCCATACTATTTCCTATAAAAGACTGGTAAAATAGCAAGGTAGATTATAATTCTTATTAAAGAAAAAGCAGAAAAATAATTTTAATTAGCAGACACTGGTAAATAGAGGAAAAATTGTCAAGTCTAAGGCAACCTTAGCATACAACTGATGTAAAGTTGGAGTCTCTGTCATTAGGGACACTTGGGGCTGTCTGTCTTGCAGGGATGCTTAGCCTTGGATTTCACATCCTCAATCAGAGAGGATGGATGTGTGTGTAGGTCTAGAAACTTATCATGCAAAGAATGGTGTGGTAAAGGAATAAACGTCAATAAATCTATTTACTGACATTTCAGTGCTGCTATTTAAAAAGTATGCTGAAGTAACCCTTTGTTTTGTTTCTCCACTTAAAGGAATTTGAGAGATTTTAAGGAAAATGGGTCAAAATATAAATTCTAAGAAGTTTTGTGTGTTTTTCCCTTTAAAGTTGATAGGATTTGCTGTAAATGAAACTCAAAAGTAACCCCTTTGTTTTGTTTCTCAACTTGAAGGAATTTGAGAGATTTTAAGGAAAATGAGTCAAAATATAAATTCTAAGAAGTTTTGTTTGTTTTTCCCTTTAAAGTTGATAGGATTTGCTGTAAATGAAACTCAAAAGTAACCCTTTGTTTTGTTTCTCTACTTAAAGGAATTTGAGAGATTTTAAGGAAAATGAGTCAAAATATAAATTCTAAGAAGTTTTGTTTGTTTTTCCTTTTAGAGTTGATACGATTTGCTGCAAATGAAACTAAAAAGTAACCCTTTGTTTTGTTTCTCTACTTAAAGGAATTTGAGAGATTTTAAGGAAAATGAGTCAAAATATAAATTCTAAAAAGTTTTGTGTGTTTATCCCTTTAGAGTTGATAGGATATGCTGTAAATGAAACTCAAAAGTAACCCTTTGTTTTGTTTCTCTACTTAAAGGAATTTGAGAGATTTTAAGGAAAATGAGTCAAAATATAAATTCTAAGAAGTTTTGGTTGTTTTTTTTTTTTCTTTTAGACTTGATAGGATTTGCTGTAAATGAAACTCAAAACTGAGTTTCAAAGGGATTTTGATACCAAAAATGTATCATGGAACACATGCTAAAGCTCCTACCCACAGGNTTTTGATACCAAAAATGTATCATGCAAGAGTTCCTACCCAAATACTGCATCCTCGCTTTTTAGGAATTGCCTTGATTCAAGGGGTTGAATTGTAAGTTCAAAAGTCCTGTTTAGTTCTGTGTCCATAAAGCAGCACGAGCAGCTTTCTCACGTGGTTGTTGAGAAGGCAGATTGCTGCCTTGGGTAGGAGGTTACGGACGCTGGGGGTGAGGAGCAGCTTTTCTTTAGAGATGAGCGTTTCTAGCTTGCTGACACAATTTCTTTGTAGTGTTTGATCGGCTACGGAGCTGTTAAATAAGCTGTCCAAAGTTATCTATTGAAACACACAGCTGTGACAACCTACAGTGGAAGGAGAATTAATTTCTGCTTTACCATCCTGAAAACTCCAGCAAAAGTCCTCAAAGTGTGGGAGCAGTGGCTCTCTCTTGTTTCTGAAATGAGTATGCCCTGTGCTAGAAACTTCTCAACCTTTTTAACTTTGCTCATTACCAGTTAGCTTGAGCTACTTGGTTCGTTTTCACACACAAACACAATGTTAATGTGCACACAAAAAACTTGGTCCAAATTTGCAGTTGGCCTCTGTCTCAGTGTTTCTAAGGAACAGGATTCAGAAGTTTGGGCAGTGTCCAGACTGGCACTTGAAAACTTGTTTACTTTGAATCAATGGGTAATTAGCTCACTGAGGATGCAAACTTTTAGCATAGAGAAGTCTAGGAAAAAGCCATCAAGTTAAAAAAAATAGTCTCGTTGGCTCTGCTTGAGTTTAGTTTAGATCATTTTTATTCATTAGGATTTGACAGCAAATCGACAAACCCCAAACCAAAATACTCAGAGATCTTCATTCAATAGATTTTAAATGAGAACACCCTATTAACAGTAGAATATTTGAGACTCACTGCCTTTTTTACATGCTGAGAAACCACCTCTTGCAGGCTGAGAGCTTTGTAAATTTACAAACCCAGCGTTCTGCTGACGGCCTTCTCCAGGCCCAGGAATTGCACAGCACCACCTCTTGGCTGTTCTCCTCCAGCAGAATGGAAATGCAGCGTGCTTTCTGCTGGCACAGCTCCTCTGGCTGAGCAGAAGGAGAGGAGAATAAGCAAACTGCATTCCCAACAGGGATTACACTGCCTTCGACAGAAAATCAGACCTCTAACCAAAATATTTAAATTGGAACACAAACTGGTTGACTACACCAAGCCAAACTCTTGTTTAGATTCCTGAGTGTCTGACATGGTTTACATGTGAAAACATTGCATCTTCTGAAAGTTCAAGGATTTATTTGTTTTTTTGTTTGTTTTTATGTATGAATCTCCTTGTTAAATTACTGCTCTGTTACTTGTCACATAGTTTTCTGAATGTAGTAATATTGTAGATCACAATACTTTGGTGTACGCAGCTGTCACTTCAAAAAAATTGATGCATATTCTAGCATTTTCAAAAGTGAAATCTTAATATAGGAATTTGCATGCATGTTTAGACATTCAATATGCTGGCAGCTTTATTTTGAAAAGTTTGAATGCCCACAGGTCATACCCAATTCGGGGAGCAGCTGAGACTCTTCAGTTGCTGAAGTGAGGCTACTCATATTATACAGGTGTGTGTCTGTGTATGATTTCCAAGACTTTAGGAGAGGATTCCTGTCTTTTACTGGTGAATTATTTTAGTTCAATGTTCTACAAGACACTGCTGCTTATGTATTTTTAATATAATGATGCATATATTAAAGAAAAAGAAAAGATGAGGCACTCATGTCCTCAGGCAGAAGTTTTGGCTGTGTTCAACTGCCTGTGATTTGGGATGAGGTTTTGAAAATAGGATGTCTCAGTGTCACAGGCAGACTCAGGCTCTGCAACATCAAGCTTGAGTTGAGCAGTCATAATTACCGGGTAGGCCTGAAATTCTGGTTTAGATTCTGGGGCAGATTCACTTCATTTAAGCTTGGGAGGGTTTTGTGAAGAAGAACTCGTTAATGTCTGGGAAGCAGTCGGAGACAGAGGTGTGAACTCTGGTAAGTGCCTGTTCGGAAATGAGCAGCTTTGCATTCCGAGCAGGGTTTGAACAAAATGCATCTCTGTCGAAGGGTGTGAGGCATCACATTATGTAAGGAAGCAGCAGTCACTCCTCAGAGCACGAGGAGGGTGTTTTGAAATAATAATCAGCGTGGATGTAATCAAAGAATTTTGATTGCTCATATCATGGGATAATTTAAGGCAGCAGAGGAATCATAATGCTTGCTAGCATTTGAATGCTTGCATTTGCACTCGTAACACTTTTAGGTGAATTGTTATTTTTGTTTTGTTCTTATTTATCTCACAGCCTGGAGGTAAGTTACATAGATCCACACCTGCTCTACCTTTCCCAGTTGGTGTGGAAAAGGAGTAGAGATTAGAGGTAGAGGTTGAGTGGTTGCCTGTTTCATCACATTCTTTGAAGGCAGAATAAACGAGCCTGCGACCTTCCACAGGGAAGTGTTGTCTAAATTTCATAATCCATAATATTCAGAGAGGAGATTCCATAAACTGCACATTCTTTGCCTCTGTCAGCTGAAGATTATTGTCTCTAGCAGCTATTGTCTAGCTGCAAGCTGGCATTGAGAACAGTTTATTTGCCTCTTCTTGCAGTGACTTTTTAGCTGCTTCAGTACAACAGGTATTTCTTTTAATCTAGATTAAGAAAACTCACTTCTTGCAACTTATTTTTTTCATATATTCTCCACCACCACCACCTCCCTCATCCAAACTTCTGATTATTTGGTTGCTACACTCTATGTAGTCTCCATTTGGTTTCCACTTTCCTGGGAAGCTGAGGGAAGTAGGAAAGTTTGTTTCTTTCCTGTTGTAAACACTTCAGTGTAGTACTTGCTATTTTTCTGGAGTTTTTTTTCCTTAGCACTGTGATAGAACTGATTTGAGTCTAGATTCTAGCCCAGGTGTTACCCTGGTAAAAGTGATTGAATGATTGTGATTTTCCTCTTCCTGTTACATTTTTTTCTCCTCCTGTTCTCTCTGTCTTCCAGCTGTCACTGCCTCACCTTTCAGATCTTTTCCTGAAGTGCCCTTGCAGATCCAGGTGCTCCCCATCTTTTATCTGTGTAGATGACTCACTAATCATTATAAAGAGGGGATTAAAAGGGGGATTTTGCACAGGGGAAGCCATTGGGTTGGTTCAGCTTCTGTTGAAATCTCACTGTACAGACAGCTTTTCCTATACATCCTACTCAACTGCATCCTCCTTCAGCTGGAACCGTGGGATGCCTAATTCCCTTCTCCATGTTCCTTGTCATCCCTTACTTTGTGGTGCTGTTTTTCAAAGCAAAATGTGTCCTGCATTCTGCGGCACGTTGTTCTTTACTCTAAAAGACAGTTTTTCTGATGCCCAGCAGAACCTCAGAAAATTATTTCTGCTGTGTTTCCACTTCCATGTTTTAAAGTGACGCTGGAAGGTACGGAGGGACACAGCTGCCAGAGTGTGGGGAGTGTGAACTCCTGTCTGTCATCACCTCAGTGTTGCACAGCTTAGAGGAGGGTGAAGTGTGCAGCAACTGCCTCTCAGCACGATAATGTGTGAGCTGGCTTCTGACCCTTCTGTAAAAAGGAAAAAAAAAAACCAAAAAACCAAACAACAAAAACTAACAAAACCACATACAGGATAAGACTGTTGTAGCAGAAGTACAGATGCTGAGAGAGCGAATGCAAAAGCTTTCTGACAGATTTATTACTGTAAATACCCACACACAGACCACAGGACTGGATAAGGATATTCATCTCTTTCATCTCACGTACTCCTTAGAGATATGCCTGTGTATGGTCTGCTTCCTTCTTGCCAGTTAGTAACAGGAAACATTACTTGACTAAACTCCATTAATAGTTTCAGAAACATCAGCCTCAGAAATATGTCCATTTAGTCCACAGCTTGTTAATCAAGCCTCTGCTGATCTGTCCATACAAGCCATGAAGTTCTGCAGCGAACACCTAATTGTAATTAACGTCACGGACCAGTCAGAAGGCGTGAGCAGTGACACAGCCACCAGCGAGTGCTCTGTGCTTGCTGGCAGTGCAGCTTTCACCAGATGGGACCCTCGGTGCCTCCCGTGCCCCTGGGCACTTTCTGGGCTCTGTCAGATGCTGCTTTTGCCTTCTGTGACATCATTACTGCTAAAAGTTTTGGAGGCTTTTATTGCCCAAAGACCAATGAGCTATATCACCTTGAAGGCATCAGCTTCAACAGATGAAGCCAGCAGGTGATGCTGCAGATGAAATGTCAATATTTTAATGTAGAGTTTTGCTTGCATTCCAGGATAGCAGGAATACAATTCAAAATGGCAGCAGCAAAGAGATCATGTCCTTCCTGCAGGCACTCGCAGGCAAGCTCCAGTCATCTCTCACAATGTGCTACTCTTAAATAATGCTTTTCTTCATTTCTTTGTAAGCTGTGCTCAGTTGTTCCAGCACTTTAAATATGGAGTGGATGCATGTTGGGGTGTTTGGGTTCAGGCATATGACCTAGCCCTAACAAACTCATCAGTTAACAGGGTTGCAGGAGGGTGTAAGAAGTCAGAGCCTGAAGTACCACACCTGCATTGAAGTCACTGGCATCAGGGCAGTCGTCTTGGGGGCAAATATTGTCATGGAGACCATGAAAGTGTCCTGTGGACAGGGCTGTGCCTTGGCTGCCTGAACTCCCCCGCGTCTCACGCCACGATGGGCAGTCAGCAGCCTGCACCATTCCTGCAGCAACAGCTCTGACCTTCAGCCTTCTGCAAAGTGGAGCTCGGAACTCCAGAAATCCAGGTGTCCTTAGCACCAACCAGCAAGGACACACTGGGATTTCAGTCAGCTGACAGCTTTATTTCTTTCTCATTAGAGAAATACAATGCTGATGTTTATATTGACACTTCTTTTCCTTTTGCCTCAGTGGCTCCAACCTCCACCTGTTAACAAGTTGCACATAAACGAGTTTAGGCATTTTCATTCAAGTAAATCTATGGAAAAGGGGCTGTAGGACTGACTACAATGCCTAATAAGCTAGAGAAAGCAGACCAGAGGAACAGCTGCTGCCAAAAAATCTCTGGAAAATTCTGCTGTCTGCCCCTAAAACTGATTGAGAAAGCTGCATTAAAAAAACATTCCTGGATTTTAATGTTCCAAGTAGCACAAACTAAACAAATACAACATTGATTATCCTCTAATATGTTAAATGGCAGATGTTATATTGCGGAAAGATAAGTGTCGAAATCCCAGGTAGAAATGCAAACCTACTTGGTTACACATACAAAAGATTGTACACCTCAGCAGCTTTTCAACACCTGTCCCCTGAAGGTAACGAGATAAACACATGATAAATAACATGTAAATATCTGGCAATTAATGCACCTGGAGTCATGGGGAGGGACACACCAAGCCGAAATCCAGTTACTGGGGCTGGACTGCAGATAAATGACAGTATGACACTCAAAAAATTACTCCAAAAATACAGATGAGGAACAATCACAAGGATTTTGCCTGAGTCAGTGCCTGACCTGTGGGTTTTGTGTTTGTTGAACTAGCTTGTTACCAGCCAGCTGTGGAAATTTTTGGATTGCATTTGAGGGTTTGTTAGAGGTGAATGGGAAAAGTAATCTCATACATAGACTATTGTGCCACACACAGATGAGATTTTGTGAGAGCTGCCTCAGAGATGCAGTTTTCCACTGGGAGAAAAAGAATTGCACCTACAAATAAACCCTTAGAGGTATTACTAAAAGTATCCTTTATGGAAACACCCCCCGCACTGTTCTCTTTGTATTTTGATTTTAGTAATTCTGAGGCCTAGAATAGCACACAGTTTGATTGCAGTTTGTGTAACTCCTTTCTATTTATCATTCTCACATTCAAATGCACCTTAAATGCTCAGCTGAATAAATACAATGCAGATTACTGCTTGATGTATTAAATGCCAAATACTGTCTTGCCAAAAGCCAAATATCTATTTATGTTTTGGCTTGCCTCCATATTCACACATACTGGGGCTTAATGATGGGTATTTTATTCTGCCATGATATTTCTCTGCATAGGTGTTCAAGGGGAAAAGAAACCATAAAAAAAGATGTGAACTTCACAGTTATGGAGCCTTCTCTATGATCAAGCTTAAATGGATGGGCTTTAATGTCTCAAGGCCATTGCTTCTTTCTTCAATTTCAAATCACATTGGAAAGCTTTGGAAGGGAAAGTACAATTTAGTGCTCAAAATGAGTATGGACAGACGTGGAAAAGACAATATGAAATGTCAGGATGTAGAAAGGGCAGTAAAAATAATCTGAGGTCAGACAAGCAGATACAATTCAAAGTGCAAAAGGAGCAAATTGGGTGAGAGGAGACAAAAGTACACGAAGAGTGGACAAACTTATCTGGAGAAAAAATAAGAGAAAAAAGAAAGGAGGAATAAAACTAAGACAGCTTCAGCATGAAGAACATCATTAGGTTGTTGCAGACATGGGGAGTTATTAGAAAAAAGAAAAGCTGTGATCCTGCACATTCCTATAAATTCCTGCAATCTGTGGATGGCTCCCAGGGCACAGGTTTGGGTTTGATTCACAGGTGTTAAGGTGAGCTGGCCGCAGTTTGAACCCGGGCTGGCTGCTCTGGAGAGCCCTCTCCAGGATGGCCAGGCAGCACCTCCCCGAGTGCACAATTCCGCTTCTTTGTGCTTCTTTACCTGGATTTTACTCGTTACCAGTAAAGTACCACTGTAAAATCAGATAATGAAGTCTTACAGACCTCTTAGAATAAAAAATATGACAGCTAATAATAACCAGGGGCACCTGGGCTGTGTTTTCTCCTCAGCATGTGGTGGATTTGAGGGCTTCTATTAGGTTTGCCATGGATGAGAAAGATAATTTAGCCATTTTCTATCTGCTGAAGGAGAAATAGTAGAGATAGAAAAGCTATGACAGTAGCTTTCCTATGTTTATGAAGTTGTAGGTTCTGTCTTACTGTCAGGTAAGTAATTATGTGCAGTTACAAAATGTGCACATATTAAATAATCCTAGGTAACATTTTCAGTCTTCCAAGCAGCTCGAAAGCAGCTCTGATCCTACTGAAATGACATTTTTACTCAATGTCTTCCTACATACAGTCACACAGACAGATTATATGTTCCTAAATGTGCACCTATCTGAACACCCAAAGGAGAATGAACGGAATATATTTCTGTGGTGGGAAAATAACTGCTCTAGTGCTGTGACACAAATCTCCATTTGTTAACTGTCTATGGTTGAATTACATTTTAATTTAAGCAACCTGCTTTTGTTTAGGTAAAGAGAAAATAGGAGCCCATGAATGGGCCACTTCACATAAAGCAGAATTACACAAATTGTAGAAGCTTCAATTTTCCCTCACTCTTGGACGAGACCCAATTTTTTCTTGACGAGGCAAACCCTGCCTTTTCACATCTGGTATCATGCTGGTGCTTTATTTTGCTGTTGTGATACTGCAGAGAAATAGAGCTCCTAATTTGCAGTTTGAAATCCACAGGTGTAGATAGGAAGCTTTTGCCACTGCAGAGTAGTATGGATTTCTGCAAATGGTAAGAAAACCCTGAGATGAAGATTGCAGAATCTTTCTTTTCTAAGGAGAGATCTTACAGGTTTTGGAGATGATACTGTTTTTCAGTATTAAGGGTAATGACTGTCACTGTCAGTTCCAAACCTCAGGGGAAAGATGTTTCGATTTGGGCCGGGAGAGATTGGGGAGAAGAGAAATTGTGCTTAACACTTCTCAGTCACTGCTTGTTTGCAACCAGAATGAGTAAAATGAGAGCTGCTCCAGCCCTTTTTACATCAACACACCTGACTCCTAAGGCAGCACCATCATGGAACGCTATTTTCTGGGAAGCTGCATGGGGAAGTGCCAGCCCCTGTGAATTATGGAAGAGAAGGAAAGGTGAATTGGCTCTCAGGGTGCTCAGCAGCCCCTTCAGCTGGGGTAGTGCTGGCCCTCAGTCCGGCCCTGATGGTGTTTTGTGTGCAGTGCTGAGCTCAGCCCGCTGCCTTCCAGATTTTTTTACCTCTCTGTGGAAGTAAATATTATCATTTAAACCCAGTACCGTCAGGTCCAAGCCAGTGGAGTGCTGAACAGGCTCCCTCTGGGGATGCTGAGCTCACCCTCAGGCTTTGGGGGATGTCCATGGCCTGGATTTTCTGCTTGCCCCCTTTCCCTAAACTGATTGTCCGGCAAACTGTTCTTTATATTTCGGGTTCTCTGAAGAACTAGGAGTTTGTGGGAGGTACTTTGATAGGAACTATGCTATAAAATCAGGGGAAAAAAGGAAAGATGCTGAAGTTTTTTCTGGGAAGTTAATCTGACTAACCATTCTGATTTGCTGCGGATACATATTTTATCATGTCTCTGGCTATGTATTATTTTCCTAAATACAATGTCTCATGAAAATCCAGCCAGTTGTTAATTACTTCATTCATTTAATTGCAAAAAAACCCCAAAACAACAACAAAAAAAATCACCCTGGAAAATTCCCAGTGGAGAACCCTTCCTCTATGTTGCTGCTGGGTTTAGACATGGCTTGGAAGGTTGTTCCAGTTCTCGTTTTTAGTTTTGGATTGCATTTGAGGGTTTGTAACTCCTATTTTCCTATTTTAACTCCTATTTTAACTCCTGCTTTCTGTTTCTAACACCATTCTCCCCCATAATAAATAAAGCAAAGGCCATGCTACAGCTCTCTTGGCACCAGGAGTGTTTTGCAGGGCACTTGGCAGAGGTCACTGGCTGACCATGCCCTGGCCTCTGTAGGTGAAGTTGTCTGTGTTGCACATTTGCACATGTGGTACAGTTTAAAGAAAAAAAAAGAAAAAAATCATACACAGAATTTCTTTTAAGTCTTCCCTAATTGTATTTTTAATCATAAGATTGGTGACATTTACCTTTCATTGTGTCATTTTATTTCTCATTTTGTGCTTCAAACGAGTGTTCTCCAAACTCAGTGCTGCTTCAAAATGCTTAATCAAATAAAAATGCTTATTTTCCATCACTGGATTTATAGCTACAGTCATGATAAATTAGAGTAAAATAAAATTTAAACAGTTTTGTGACAGCAGTGAAGAAATACTTCAAGTCATTATATGCATTTTAAAATTCATTGTGTGTTTGAAATACAGTGAATTTATCTATGTGCAACATGAGCTCTTTTCAAGAGTATACAATTACTCTTTATTGAATGCCAAACTCAAGATCTCAAAAACAAGCTAAATGAATTAAACCTTTTATTTCCCAAATGGGGACAGCTGAGACTTCTCAACCTTTGTGGCTTCCAGTCAAGGGACAGTGCTCTGAAATAGAGAGGTGAGGATAAATATCTAGTTAAGGAACTAAGAAGTAGTGTGAAAAAGTAGATGGATAAAGAGACTTGGAGAAAAGGTGGGAATTAAAGTTAAAAAAAAAAAATAGAATGGGTCTTGTTTTACCTCAATCATAGATATAAAGAAAGGATATAAAGAAAGATTATAAAGAAATTTCAGTATTTAAAAAAGAAACCTGGTGTAAGTGGAACAATCACTACCTTTAGCTTTGTTCTACAAGTGTTCAACACTCTTGGCAAACTGTGGTACACCTATTATTAGTATTTAAATTGGAATGTTAATATTTTGATTGGAATATGCATCGTAACCAGCGATGTGACAGTGGTTTTGTGGGAGAACCCACAGAGAGCACGTGCATCTTTCTGTCGTAGCAAGCGCACGTCCTTGAAAACTGAACTGTGGATCCTGCATGCAAAAACCAGTGAGATCTCACCAAAAACAAAAACAAGGACTTGTGAGTACAAGGCTGTTCAGTTGCAAAATCTGAGTGGCTTGGAGAGAATCGTTTGTACAGAAATATGTCTGGGAAAAGAAACCAAAGAACCTACATCAATGTGTTGATAAAATCAAGCATCTTGCCTTATTTACAGCGGCTGACGCTGTGGCTCTGTGGTATCGCCCATGGCAGAGGCCTAAAACCTTGACCACAAATGTAGAGGAGGTTTTCATGAAACCTTACAAAAAGTCAGTTTTTATCAAGTTTTCTAGATGTGTGTTCAGCAGAAGGCAGAACTGAGCACGCCCTTTGCGTTCCTAAATTTCGCAGGGCGGTGCCACGGCCACAGAGAGTCCTCCTCGTCTTCTGTAGC
The DNA here is from genome assembly GCA_013398955.1 of Callaeas wilsoni. Lineage (NCBI taxonomy): Eukaryota > Metazoa > Chordata > Aves > Passeriformes > Callaeidae > Callaeas > Callaeas wilsoni. The sequence goes on along the minus strand of VWPU01014165.1, from coordinate 227,099 downwards.
AATTCTGCATGAGCCAAATGATGTTATTGTGAGGTTTTATACTCAATAGAGTTATAAATTATTTTATGTCAACGCTGGGCTTGGGAAAGGAAAGTAAATATTTGCTGTACCTGGCAAACAGGGCAATGCCAATACATCTCTGTCGCCGATGACGCGCTTCGGCTGCGGGCACGCTGCCTGCTCGGTGTTTAGCAAAGACCCAGCTATAAACAAATGGGTAAGGCACAGGTGTGAGAGCTGAAAAAACACTGATTTTTCTTCCTGTTTTTATATTTGTCAGGTTTGTGAGCTCACTGCTCTACACTTCAACCTCCCCACCTCTAAAAATGCCGTCCTGTTGCTGAGTGCTTTGAGAGGGATGACAATTAATGAGTATTTGTTACGAATGGCTGATTAGTGATGGGATTTCTATTAGGAAAACCTGAAAAGAGGCTTAATAAATATCATCTTTTTCAGTCCTTTTACCCTGTGAATTTCTTAGCTGTCTTGGATCACTGACTTTGTTCTGTGACATTAGAGAACGCATTTGAAAAACTACTGCTAATAAAGCAGATATGTATTCTGCTCTTATGGCTTGCTTCTCCGTGCTTCAGACAGACTGTGTTCCCATTCAGACTGAAACAAAGATTACTGAACATCTCACTGATGTCCAGTGATCTGTTATGAGCATGGAAGAGCTTTATGTCCAATTATTTATTTCCATAAATAGCTGGTGTTTTCATAAATATGTGATGGCAGTGTGCAGTTTAAAATATACTGAGCATTGATTTGAAGAAGCTTACCATTTTCGGGATATGAGGATAGCTAGATATCCTTAACAGATTAGGAAAACACAAAATAAACACTACAGCTACTGCCCTTCGGAGCTGCTTCCCTCAGTTTAGGCTATTTCTAAGCATGAGGAGAGAATTTTGCATAAAGAATAACCTGATATCTGGGATTTCTAGCATCAAAATGGGTTGGGCTTTTTCTGTTTGTTTACAAAGAAAGTTTAATCATTTGTTCATCTTAATGTTTCAAAAATAGAGGTGATAGAGAGAACTTTTTCTGTCCTGCAGAAGAGTTTCTATTCTATTTTGAGGTGAACCTGGGAACTTTCACAGTTACCATGGAAAAGGAAACATCTTGGGAAAACCATGGCCACAGGAGATACTCATATAATGTCTGGTACTTCCAGATTCAAGTATCTCCACTCCTCCAACACACCTGACAAGTGTTTAACCACCAAATATTATCTTATTGAACCTTTTTTTCAATGTGTAAATGAATAATGTTCATTAGAGATGAGAATATTTTTGTCTCTCTCATGCCTGGTTTTATTGCTTTTGTTCTCTCTTCTGTTTTAAATAGTAATAGAAAACAGAAAAGTTTTGAAGCGAAATGTTGGGCCAGGTTCTCTGATGTGGAAGTAAGTACATGGAGATTTGAAGGACTCATCTGGTCAGCAACAGATTTGTCTCAGCCATTGGGGTATCTGGTACACTCTACTGCCCTCTCACCAGAAAATTCACGTGATGCTAAAATCACTGCTTGATAAAACATTCAGCCAAAATTCCTAATGCAGAGCAATTTAACCAGTAAACCAAAGAAATTCCCTGTTCTCCAGTAAATACTTATTTTTTGATTGAATTTTCCCCCACCTTTGGAACTGTCCTTAGATTTTCAACTGTTATTTAGATCCTGAGGAGAATGCTGCCTTTTCCTAGACGTGTTCAATAGCACAATGCTCAGATGGCAATTTATTTCCTGTTTACAGCTGTCTGATGCTTGCAGATCAGATGTTCCAGCCTGGGCTTTGAGTGGCAGAGTTTTGGGAGCATGTGTTGAACATACCCTGACTTATTTAATTGAGTTCAGCTCATAGCACAGCCTCAATTACTAGTTTGATTAGGAAGGAGAAAAAAAAAATGAAAAAAAAATCAAATAATAGCAGAAGGGATGGAGTTTTGCATTATAATGGAGTGGTGCTATGGCGAATCCTAGTTCAGAGTGCCTGGGGTTCACCACTTGTGTGGTGAGATCTTGTCTGACTTCCCGGGGACGAGGACTGGACTCCAGTGGTGCTGAGGCTTGGGAAGCAAGCAGCCAGGGTTTCCAAAAGGAGCTGAGCCCGCGAGGATTTGTCCTTTATATTGCTGTAGGTTTCCCAGGGATCCGGGCACCATCTGATGTGCTGTGCTGGCTGTCACACTGCTGCCTCCCCATTATGCTTTGACAAGCAAGCACCTCCCTTGCCAGGTACCATCAAGAAGCAGGTTAAATCAAGCAATTACTGGTTGCCGAACACAGGAACAGCTTTTAAAGAGCATGAAGTAGTATCCTTACTGCTCTTCAATTTTCCCTCTTTTGGAATAAAACGTGAAAAGACCAGGAGCAGATCTTTTAATAAGGTAAGAAAGGAAATGACTGCTCTGCTGCAGGTGGGCTCTGTGTGTCCCAACCCAAGCTATCTTCTGCCTCTTCACAGAGAGCAGTGAGGAATGTGAGTGGTTATAAAGTGCTGGAGGTTGTAAGATTATTCACTGGGGGTGTGTCAGAGGAGGACAATTATGTTGAAACAAAGAGAGGGGAAGAAAGCCCCAAGTTAATGTGTGCTCCCTTCACCTCAGGCTGATTAGAGTAAATTAACTTCTAGCGCAGGTAATATGCAAAGTAGGTATTCGTTATATTTCTGGCATCAGAAAAAAAATAATGTAAAAAATGTGTTTTGCTCGTGATGCCTGTAGATTGTTGCTTTTACCCTGTAAAACAAGCAAGCAGGCAGTGCCCTGCTCCCCTCCAAATCCCACAAGGCTGTTTGCTGATCCACTCTGCGCTCGTGTCAGCGTGTATCAGTTTGTGTTAAAATAGAGAAGTTAAGCCTTCCTGACAGGTAGGCACCCCATGATGCGCTGTCAGACGTGAAGGGCTGTCTGCTGCAAAGGGAATCTCCTCCTCTGACTGTATCAGCTGCTTTAATAAAAGCCATCTCCATCGATCCCTCTTGGGCTGGCACGTGCAGCTGCCCTCCTTGGGTAGCTTCACCTCCTTTCCTGCTGTCACCCACCACGTGAGAGATCACGTACTCAGCATTCGTTTTGGGGTTTGTTTTGTTTCTTCTTCTCCTAAAATGAGGCAATTAGTTAACTAATAAAAATAATAAGTTAATGCTCTAAAATGCAACTGTACTCATCGCTGTGTGCCTGGTGGCCTGGAGACTTGGGGAGCAGTGATATTTTGAGCAAGGAAAAAGGGATTTAGTGGCCGTTGATGTGACCAAAAGCCTTTGAGACTGATTGATGTGAATCATAAATATGTGAGAATTCCATTTTTCATATAGTATTAATGACATCAGCCATAACTTACTTCTTGGAGTTCTGAAATTGTCTTAGAATTGATAATAAAGTTGGTGAGGTGCTGTGGATGGCTCAGCTATTAGTTCATGCTGGCATAACCTCACTGATTTGCGTATTAATATAATGCTATACTTGGCAAGGAAAGTTTTTTTATTATTATTTTCCTGCAATTATTTCTTCCTTTTTTTTCCCATTTTAGTAATTTTCAGAAGTTGTCTTCCTACCTAATTCCACGTGAGGTTGGTTGGTATTGGAAGCAGTCTTATAGAGAGGGTTTATGCAGCCATCGCTGGGGTGTACAAATTCCCTCCTTTTCCTCCTCATTCTGCTTGAAGTCAGGGCTGCCAATACATCTCTACATTTCTGGTGTTTCAGAAGAGTAATCGGGACGTAGATTTGTTTGCTGGCTTCGAAATTGCTCTTGGAATTCCTGCCCTGAGTGAGGAAATCCAGGAACGGGATCACCGCGCATGGAGGAGGAAAATGTGGGGTGAGGTGGTACCGTGTGTCCCACTCCTCAACAACATGGACAGCGCAGGGCACACCAGAGAGGAGCAGGGCAGGAAGGGGAGGGGAAGTGCTGAAATGCCCTTTCTTTTTCTATTTCATTAATCATTTATGATTTGTGACTTTCTGGAGTTCTTTCCATGCTGAACCTGCTATCGCTCCATGCTTTTATCCCCAGAGAACAAGCAGGAGTCACAATCTCATAGCAGAAAATGTCTGATTTATAGGGATAGATAGATAGATAGATAGATAGATAGATAGATAACCCAGTAATCCCCTGAAATAATATTTATTTTGTTGTTGAATATCTTGGTGAAGTTTTCCCAAGATTTTGTGGTTTTCTTGGGTGAAGAGAGGGAACTTATTTTATTTCTATCTTTGTTTATTTGATTTCAGCTAATCCCTTCATTATTTCTGTAAACAGAACGTAATTTTGTGCTACCTCTTTTTGCCATCTGCTTAAAAAAAAATTATATACATGGTATGTTTGGAGCAGAAGTGCCTTCTGTGCCTCTGGATCAGCTGACAGCCTCTTTAATCCCACAATTCCCACGTTGCTTCTTGCAGCCTCTTATTTAATTCATTACTTATGTTCACAACTCTGTTACAAGTACAGCGAGTGTGTTACAGATGTGGCTTTTCTATGAAGTACTTTGTCATGCCAGCACAGGTTTTCACTGCTCTTGAAATGACACGAACTTCATGTGGAAAATAATTCTGCAGATAATTCAGTAAATAAGGGTTATTTGAATGATCCGCTCAAATGAAATGGGAAATTTCAAACCAATGACTGAAAAAAATAAATATATGCATTTTTATCACTTTGAGCATCAAAATACAGAACCTCCATCAATTTACTGTTACACTCCAGTCAGTATCTACATGTTATTACATACCACCACGTACTGAAACTTTTCTGGCTTTGTATTCCTCATGGCACTCAGTAAATCTTTCAGGAAAAGTCTCTGAAAATACTTGCTAACTGGAGCCAAAAGCAGGAACTCTTTTTGGCAATTATTTGTATAACTTCTCTGCCACAGTAGAAATTTATTAAGTAATGTGGCAGATCATCGATGGGGTCTCAGCTGGGGAACCTTTGGAAGTCAGAATGGAAATACTTCTGTTGTTTATATATTTGTGTTACAAATCAGCACTCCTTGGCTTTAAAAATCCTGAATATATGCACAGTTTTCTAGCAACTTCATATTAGTTCTAGTAATTAGGCGCTAATTACTAGTGGTATTATAAATAATTCTGCCTCCCACTAGGCCTAGCTGCTGTAAATTAAAGGTTAAGAGATCAAGAATAGAGCAACAACAGCAAAAGCACAGGAGCCTTCTCCGTGATGGAATAAAACCAATTTTGTTGTCACTTAACTGAAATTGAGTTCTGTTTTGTAGCGCCTTAAGAAAAAAAATCATGAAGATTTAAAGGTACTGTGATCTCAGAAGAGATAAAATAATGCAAATACTATACTTCCAACCTAATTGCAAATATTACAGTTCTGTATAAATCCTGCTTTTCTTTTTTCTTTCTTTTAACTTGTTAATTTGTTGTCTATGATCTTTGTTTTAGAGAAGAATTTGGTTTGAGGTTTGAGTTGTGGTTATTTTTTTTTGGTTTGTATGTTTGTTTTGGTTTGGTTTGATTTGTGTGGACTTCCAAGCAGAGGTTCAGAGATGCAGTGAGGCAGGAGTTCAGAGCGAGGAATGAATTATTTATTAAATTTACAATACCATTTATATATTCTAGTTCCATAAAGCAATTGAACAGTGTTCACACTTCTCCTAGGGTGATTGGTCAAAATCTCAGACACCCACTTAGAAATGTTTTTTCCTAATATAATGTACACAAGGTCAGCAGATACCAGATATGAATGCTATTTACAAAAACCCTATCTATTGTTTACATAGCTTACACAACAAAGGAAAAGTTCTCACAGAATGAATGCAAGAAGAGAAAATTTCCCTGCTAACAGCATTTCAGCACCCACAGGTTTTGTTTAGTTTGGTTTGGGGTTTTTTGTTGAATTTAATTTGCAAGTACAATTTTGGGGGGAAAATGACTCATTTAGTCCATAGTTAATGAGGAAGCAAAACTGCCTATTTTTACTTCCTGTCAAATGCCAGGATGAGACATGGAATCAGGTAATTCACTTGTTGCTGACATTAAATAATGCTCCACTTGGGCATTTGGAGTGGGAAGATTTGTAGCTCTGAGCCCTGCACAGAGATGTGCCATCGCTGAGCCTGGTGTGCACCAGCAGCATCCAAAGCAGCCTCTGCAGCAGAAAATACTTGATCAGAAACTCAAGATGTAGGACAAGTTCTGATATTCACTTCAGAACTTATTACCTTACCCAAAAAAACTCACAAAGATTAAAGAACAGAGATTCCTAAATAAGAACATCAAAATTCTGGATAAGAATCTTGGTTTTATTTCATTTTTTGCAGTTATAGTTTGGGCAGATACAGTTTTTTTCTTGGTGAGCTTTGAGTGGTTCTCGTTGCTGTTCACCACTGGAATAATTGACTTGGAATAATTCGCTAAAGTGCAAAGTTTACTGCTTCATCCCGGAGGAGAGCCAGGATACAGATCAGTTCTGTCCATTGCTGCCAAGCACAGGCTGTCTGTTTTCTGTTCTACACTGTGATAAATAACCCTTGGCACAGTTTAAACCGGCTTAAGGATTTATTGTGTTAGCACTGTTTGCTTGTGGAGATCAAATATTAAATGTTTTTGCTCCTCTTTGGCATAAGGTGAGATCATTAACATGCATAAACTTGATTTAAGGTATTTTTTAAAATATAAATTAGAATTTATTTGTGTATTTGAAATATAAATTTCAAGGGTAATTTTTGTCAGAATAGTTATTCTACAGACTCATCTGTTTCTTCATCCAAGATCATCTTCAGCTTTGATGTCATTGATTACATTTAATGACTTAAATCTAAAGCAAGAGCTTTGAGAGCAGGGGCACTGAGGAATGTACCAGCACGGTTCCTTCCCACAGCATTCCCAGTGTGACTTTTCCTAAGTGCAGCAAAAAAACCCAAACCAAACCAAAAAAAAAAAAAAAACAAAACCAACCAAACAAAAACAACCAAACAAAAAAAAACCAAACAAAAAACCCAAAAAACAACAACAACAACAAAACAAACAAAAAAACCAAACAAACAAACCAAAAAAAAAACAAAAAAACCCAAAAAACACAGAAAAAAATCAATCTCCCCCCCCGAAAAAACCCAAAACACAACAGCAAAATCCCAGAACACGCCTTAGATGAGGAGGAAAGACTAACACAGCATCCAGCAGCAGTTCCCACAGCAAACCTGCCAGCTTCCAGCAGTGTGCAGTGCTGTGATTTTCAGAGTTTGAAACATCTCTGCCTTTAATAGCCACTGATACATCCTTCCCTGAATTTTCGGAAAGTAAAAAATCTCCCCATCCTTTCTGTTGAGTGCTAACTCATAATGACTTCAAATCATCACTTTTCAGGGTCTGAAGCCTTTGGGGTCTAAAGAGACCAAATGTAATCCCAGGATTTCTGCAGGTCTGCCTGGGAAGGAGCCCTGAGATTCCTAAAGCATGCAAACTGGATTTTTGATTAATTTAATGTAATCCTACATAATGATGATTATTGTAGCATTTTCTACATAAAATGGATGAGGTAGGTTCTCAAATGCCAGCTATTACTGACATTTAATCTGGTATAGGTCATCAAATACCAAGGTGGAAGAACTGTTTTAATTTATTGTTTCTCATTAATAATACATTTAAAAGAAATTAATATTGCAAAAATGTTTTCTTTTTCATTCCCTGCCACTAAGTGGAAAAAGTTGGTTAAGAGAAATGACATATTTGAAGAAAAAGCATCCTGCATTTTGATGGATGCTGGTGGTGTGGAAAAGATGATTTTAAATCCCTGACAGACTGAGCGGGCCCATTTCCCACATTTCATGGTGCCAAAAGCTCCGTCCAACCATCATTTCTCTGGGCTGAAAAGGCCTTGTCTCAGATTTGGGGAAGGAAAGGCTCTGAAGAAGTGAGTTTGTGTTTGGGAAATGATGGCCTCCTGTGTCTAGACAGTCATTTTTAAACAAGGAGCTGCTGCTGGTTCTGTCCTGATTTGCTCTGAGGCTGAGCTCAGCTCTAGGACCAAAGTTAAACCTTCCAAATTCCACGCTGCTTTAGCCTGAAGCTCCTCAGGCTGCAAGTCAAACACAATTTCAGAGATCTTCTTTCATTCTACCTTTATTCCCCTACAATCACTGAAGAATTAATGAAAACTTCCCCCCCCCCCAAAAAAAAAATGCTATTTTTAAAAGTAATTTATATATATTGTCGCTTTTCAACCAAGGGAAAAAGTCATTTATGAAGTGGAAGAAGCAATAGAGTCTGACTGCACATAAAAATATCTTGTGAAAATTAAATACCTTCAGGAAAAGTGCTGCATTTATTTCTTCTGTAGAAGAGCTTTGGTACAATAGTAAGGAAATCTTTGAAAATAAGTGTATGAATATGTTTATTCTGCTGTGTACATAAAAGAGTGCATGTCAAGAGTATGAAAGGTCAAGTGGCACCATTTTGATGCTCCGGAAATCGTTCAAAGCAGATTAATCAAAAATTGCATATTAAAATACATAGAAGGATAACAAATATACCAGACCCTGAGCTGCCAATGAAGAAAGAAAATTTTAATTTTCTGTGGCAAAATTATTTCCCTGAGTCTTGTACCTCTGATAAAGCAGTGGAAACTGACCATCTTACTCTCAAAAATAAGTACTCAGGATAATCCAAGTATTATTCATCATCTTACAGATTTCAGTATATCTAACATCAATGTGTGCATGGTTTGAATTTAAAAACACATATTTTATAACGATATAAAATCTGTTTAGTATTTTCTTTGCTTTAGGTAGGGTTTATATCTACTTTTAAAAGGTATTATAGAGAATTCATGGCATTATTTGGATGTAACATTAAAAGTCTACTTAAATGTTGATATAAAGCCGTGTTACATGGCACTTTGTTTATAAAATGATTTTTTTTCACTGGCTCAGCACATCAAATTGGCACAGCTGGTTTGTGATAAAATGGGAATAATCAATTTTTCTTCATTCTTATTCTAATTGATGAGCTTGTAGTAACACATGGGGAAATAGATTTAGTCTGAAAGGACTCTAATTCCAAAATTCTGCATCGGATTTAAGTCTGAATCTTTACATTTTCAGATAAAAGACAGTAATCCGACAAATAAATACTGATGTTTAGGGCCCTTAATGAATCCAGGAATACATCTGCAATGTGTCTTTTATTTCAAAGTGACAGTTATTAAAATTTTGCATGTTGTTATAAAAAAAACGTGGCCGAAAAGGTAGTATTTAATTACTTTAATAAAATTTTATATTGGGAATAAATTTGCAAAATTCAGGCAACATCTTTTTTGTTCAGAAAATTACTTTGTGCACAAAATTACTCAAGGTAATTACATGATTTTAATTTTGATTTAATGTTGAAAATATGTGGTTTTTTTTGGTTTTTTTTTTTTTTTAGACAGAAAGGAGGTTAAGCAAGTATAAATTTGATCTCTTCTAAGGGATGCTCTTTTTCAAAAGTAAATCCCATTGCTGTAGTCTTGCTGTGGGAAAAACCAGACAACTCTTGTGATGAGAATGAGTGCAAGACCAAACTTCCTTTAGGATTTTATCTGCCAGGAAATCCTATGGACTGAACTTTCATTTCTCTGGGTGTTTGATGTTTTGCTGTTATATTCCAGATGCGCATTTTTGGTTTTTTGGGTTTTTTTGTTTTTTTTAATTGAATTGTAGCATGTACAGCCACAACTATTCATAGATGGAGCAAGAGAGAGAATAGGGTAGGATTGGTATGGGTTTACTCCATATTTGCATAGGAAGAGGAGGAGAGGAAGATTGCAACCGTGACAAAACATCAGAGAGAAAGCCAGCTGTACATCTTTCTGTCCTGCATCACTCCTGCAGGACCCAGAGACGAGTGCCTTGGAGAGGCACCCGCACTCTCACCCTGCAGAAAAAGCATGTTTGGGTGGAAAAAGGAGGCAGGCAGCAAACACTTTTAATGATTATTATGAGCTCTAAATATCTATATTTGACTGACATCCCTAAGAGAAAAGAGCATGAAGTCTTTTATACCCTCTGTAGTGGAAAGGATCAAACTTGAAGAATAACGTGCAGGATTTTGTTTGGAAAAGCTAAAACAATGGTGGAGTATTGTCATAACTATGTAATAAACAACAGTCCTGAATTATCACATTATATTCACTTTATAACACCTCTGAAAATTCATATTTTTGAGTCTATATGGAAATTGTATTGGGGGAGCCCTGTTGATAACAAACCATCAACATTAGCTGGTGCCATTAGCTTTCTAACAGGGATATTTTTTATAGATGGATGATGGGCAGTTTAAATAGAAACAAAAAACCAAACAAAATATATGACAACTTGTATCTCCTTTAGCAGTGAACCAGATTCTCTCTGTTTTTTAACCCATCCCCAAATTCCCAGCTACTTTCCCCGTTTGCTGCTCAGGCCGCCACCCCTGTTGCAGCAAATAAGAAAACTTTGGCTCAAATTGGTGATTTCCCCCTAAAGAGCAGTGTATTTCACTACAAATGTCCCCCTAAGGGTTGAGCTTTTGCTGATTTTTGCCTGTTGCTGTGCAGCAGGCAGTGAGTGGAGCTGGGCTCTGCGTGGTGAGAATGACTTGTCTGACTGGGTTTTACTTTTATCTGCAGCTCGACCCTGTGCTGCTTCCTGCGTGGCACTAAATCTGCAGCTCTCTAGGAGAAGAAACCATTATTATTTTACTCACAGGCACTCATTGCTAGATTTCCAAAATGCCAGGAACATTTGGAACATATGTCCTCCTTTACGCTGCAGAGGAACTTTAATAGAATTTCACTCCCATGCAGCACAAAAACATCCACTCGATATTTCCTTCCAATATCAGTTACAGAAAAAATGAGGCACGCTGCTGGAGAGCCAAATAGTTTCTAATCCCCTAAAATAGTTTGGGTTTGCAAGGAGAAATTATCCTTCAGGTGATGAGCGCTGCATTGTGCTGGAAAGAAGCAGAAGAAGGAGAAACCCAAATCTCCAAATCCAGTGGTGTTTCAGTTCCTCCCTTGGGGAAAAACTTCCCTTTGTCCCAAACCTGAGAGTTGTTTTCAATGTGAGTGTGTTCTAGCAAGGAGTGCTCTTCAAGTTCCTAAAATCTGTGTGGGTCACTGAGGGCCATGGATCATTTATACCAAAAATGGCCTAAATCTGAGGGAGGCCGATTTCTTTGCTTTAGATGTGGATGAAGAAAGAAAACTGCTGAACCCAGAAACCAACCTAAACGTCATCAGAGGGGAAAATGGTCCTGGACCATGCTATAAAGCTTATTATTAATGAAATGCAATGTAAACGGAATCAAATCACATTCGTTTTGATTAAATGCAGTAGAAATCAGACACAGGACTGCGTGGCAGTGCCCTTCTGAGAATCCAGTCAATCACCTCTTACCACAGGCTGTAAGAGAACCCCACGGAGTGTTTTTACACAGTCCTTTTAATTAGCTGTTTTGATCACCTCCTCTGGAGAAGGTTCCTTGTTCACCACAGTCCCCATAATTTTAGTTATCCTATTTGTCCTACACTAAATCTGACTGGTGCCACTCAGTGCAAATGCTGTTCTCATTATGTTTTAAACCAATTAAATTGCACAGCATTTCTGTTAATTCCAAATCAAACCTTTTTTCCCGCACCATAACCCCACTCATAAATTGGTAAAAAGCCTCTAATTTTTTGTCTAATTTTTTCATTTTGCCAAGATCAACAGAATATGTCTAGTCGCCTTCTGTCTTGAAAATTATCCTCTCAGTATAATTGCTGAAAATTAAACCCTGTCCTTTCTGCTCATAGCTCCTGTTGAGGTGTGCTAGGAATTATTTTACTTTATTCCAGTTAGGTCTTGTCCACAGCAGTCACTTTGCCTAAGAAAGAATCTTTTTTTTTTTTTCTATATATACTTTACTAATTTGCTTCCTGTAATATTTCATTGGATTTTTGTCAAAGAGCTCCAGAGCTGTGAATTTTTGCCCCCCAAAGTCTGATTGTGCTGTACAGTGTTTGGCGTCCTAGGTGCATTAGAAATTAGCAGTTTTCAGTCATGCAAGTGCCCAAATGTCACTTTACAGGGAAAATATTTCTTTCTCAGCTAATTAAATAGGTGAATTATGAATGAGGTGACTGAAAGTTTGAAAAACAAAAGGGAAATGACAAGGGAGAAGGGAGAAGATGCTGGACAAAAACAGTGGTGATAAGGGGTTTGGCAGCTGAACTAAGGCAGTAAGTCTCCTACAGATGTCTCTGTAAGGAAAGAACAGCCCTTTTGAGGCCCTTCTTACAGATTTTTGAGGCATGATAATGAAGGAAAGATGAATCTGTGATCACTGGTGTGACAGTGATGCCTTGTAGAGGCTGCCCTGGAGCAGAGGCTGGACAGAGTGAAGGGATAAAGGGCAGGGATTTATGGAAAGGCCTTCACAGGGCACACCTTGGGCAGTGCAGGAGTCTCGCAGAGACTGCACCCAGGATGGACACAGCCACACGCTTTTGGGACAGATATAAGTTCTGTCTGTTTGCAATCAGAGGTTAATTGTCCATTCCAGCTTCAGGCAGTGCAGTCCCATTCTCTCAGTTTGCTCCCCCCCAACTCACTTTTGTTTCCATTTCTCGGGGCCTGAGACAGTGAGGTGTCCTTGATTCTCAGGCCTGGAGAGGAATTGCTGTGTCTGACCAAAACGAAAAGCAGTTGCTAACAGTCTGTATGGAGCCGAGTTATACACTAAAGAATTGCAGGATTACAAACATATAAAAATATAAAAGCTAAAATCCTCAAGCATCAACAGCAGGGACTGGGAAGTTCACTGTCACTTTTGTCTCATGTCAACATTGTTTTCCTCTAGAATTAGTTCTATTTGGTAACACTTATTGCTATTTTTGGTCAGTGGGTTTGTCAGGGAGGATATTTTAAAACGCTGGAGACCTGTCATTACTCAGATGTGGAGGGAATAGCCTATGTGTATTTCTTCCTAGCTGGAACCAAACTCTTTGGAAAACCTCCAGCCGCAACTTTTTAAGACAAAGTTATTGGACTGAGGAGGGTGCGTGTAATAGCTGGGGAGAGGATGAGTCTGAACCAGCAGTGTAACAGAGCTGTGAGCACAGCAGGTGCCGTCGGGGCTGGCTGAGTCTCCGGTGGCGCGGGGAGCTCCCGGGCGTCGGGCAGAGCGCGGTGGGTGTCGGGCAGAGCGCGGTGAGCTCCGCGCTGGAGCAGCGCGCCCAGCGCTGGCCATGCGCGATCAATCACCGACCCAAAACCGGAATAACTGCACAGAAGGGCAGCAGAAAGAGCCTGTCCTGTGAGATGAGAAAGTCTGCCTTGCCTTGCTTATCTCTAGCTGCTAGGCAGAGTGAAAGAATTTGATTGCCATCTAGGAATCTCTCTGGAGGGGAAGGCAGGTGAAAATAGCTGTTTAAGCCAAATAAGCTGCTGCAGAAATCAGTCTGTGTAATTCAGCCTGGAAGATATCACCATTAGTTATTAGATGCAGATTCCCAACTGCTGGGACCACAGCGAAACCATTCTGGAAGAGCCAAAACAACTGAATACTTTTATGAGTTTAAATGCCTGCAAAGCACCAGGACTTGATGAAGGAGATGCCCCTTTTGCTTCTTAATTAACTACGGGCAGAATACAGAGTTTCCACACATGAAGTCTATAGCTTTCAAAAGATAACATGCCCTTATAAAATTCAGTTTAGTGCCAACATTTTTACTGTTACAGCAGCCTCAATTAGCACCCTCATCGGCAGTGTCAGGAAATGAAGGCTGTAATGAACTCAGCTCTCCCTGCCAGAGCCTGTCCCTCAAGGTCAGCGCCAGTGCCCTGAGCTTGGGCTGTGCAGGGACATGCACACGGTGAATTTTCCTCCTGAAATTGCTCTGTGAATGGATAAAAGATCTCATTGCCCTCTGCTGAAGATGGAGAGGCAAACCCAGTGCCATTTGTGAGCAGAAAAATTAGCCTTGAGCTGAAGTAAATACTGCACAGCGCATCCTTGAGAGCTCCCAAGGCAAAGGAAAGGCAGCGTAATTGTGGGTCAACTTCCTGTGTTAGAAATGCAGCTCCACTTTAAACCTCACTCTAAAAATGTGCGTTAGTCTTTAAATACAGAATTGCCTTTCAAGATTACGCTGTAAAGCATTAAATTTCCTTAATTTAATTTTCAGAGTGCTTTGATCATGCAGCAGCACTTAGGCAACTACTTTCTCGTTCTGTCTTTTAGCTCTTCGTTTAATTATAAAGTTTCATTGTTGTCAATCTCCAGGAGAAGAATAATGATTTTTAGAGTAAAAAGAGTGTCATTTACTCATGAAGTCATGATAACTTGCACAAATGATGATAATATAAATCAGATACTGAGGAAACAAAAAAATTACACCCCCCCCCGCCCCATTCCAGAAAGCTGGAGCAGCCTCTGAAACTATTAAATAGTCTTAATTCTTAGATACTTCTTACTAGATCTATTTGTAATTGACATACAAACGTTTTACTTCTTGTCTGATATGAAAAGATTATCTCGTTGTAAAAGGCTAATAGTTTTTGGGGTTTTTTTAACTTGTGTTTTAGTCTGTAGAAATGATAAATCATTAGTAAGAAACACTGAACACTCTGCAGTAGAGTCGGTCTGAAGTCAAACTTCAGGTCTTTGTAACTGTTGTGTGTCTGGATGTGCATTTACATGCATGTGTGAGTATTTATGTATTTATATTTGTGTGTGTGTGCGTGACTGATCGCAGCAAACCCAGTCGGTTCTATGATTGCAAAATGAGCTTTGTTTGAGTTATTGGATCTTGAGGTACAAAGTTCCATTAAATAACATAAATCAAATCCCCAGGAGTACACATTGTCGCCTACAGTACATGTAACATTTTAACAACTTATTTTAAATATATATATGCATTGGCCTTGTTATTTCTGATTATATGAATACATACATAAATAAGTGCATATACTGCTATATAGACACTTTTTTTTCTTTCTGTTTTCATTCCAAATTGCATTTGCTTTTCAGACATGATTTTTACTTCGCACAAATTCTGTGCCGTGGACATTTTGATTTATATACACCTGAATGTTAAATGTGTGTTTTTTAAATATATTCTTAGAGTACAGCTGGGATAAAGAATGACAATGAAGGATAGGACAGCAATTCTGAATTATTTTGATAAATAGAAATCCCTGTCAGGAATGGAGTTATCCCTCAGGAATGTTTTAGGTAAAGTTTATTCTGCCTTATGGCCTGGTGATGGACTACATGACCTTTCAGATTCTCCTCCAGCGCTATTTTATGATTCTGAGATCAATTCATTTTGGCATTTGACACCTCCTGCTCATAGACTATAGATGATTCTAATGCCTTTACTTTTTTAAAAAGTTTGATTGTTTTCTGAGTTTTGTTTTTTTTTTTAAATTTCAATTCTTGCACTTGAAACACTTTAATTACATCTAAAATGTATTCTTATTTATATGAAGGCTGTAAAACTAAAGGAGATGGATTTCATTTGGCTGTTCAGCAAACAGCCTAAAACTGGATTTTTATGAGAGGTTAAAAGGCTATAAATTACTGCTCTTTCACATAAGGATATCTGAAGTTTTATATGCTGTTGATCCAAAGTTATTCCCATTAGTGGTAATAACTAGGAGATAATTCACTTCATTTGGATAATGAAATCCTGGTTCTTAAAGTAGTTTTAGTTGCATTCAGCCTGGAATCAGATTATTTTTTACAGCGTGTTAAAGTCATGGCAAGGTGGTCTTCAGCCTGCAAGTGTAATTTGTTCTCACAAATAGGTAATCTTGTTAAAATATTGTCAGGTTAATCAAAATTGATTTGTGTGTGCTAAACCCAGTGAATGCTAATCAAGCATCGGGTTAGGGAGCTTTAGCAGCAATTTTAAGTCTTTGATAGTTTCCCATTATTCCTGGATGGAATGACTCACTGGATTTGTGGAAGCATTTTGAAGCCTGAACACCTTTCCGAGGCTGGATACAAATGTGCTACAGACTAAAGCAGCTCCTTCAGAAATAGATTTTAAAACACCTGACAGTGGGGATCACTGTATTTATTATAGCTTATGTGCAATGAACTGTTCTCCAGACAATGTGAGTGCTTCGTGCTTTTGTCACTGCTATCTGTAACTATCTTGCCTTTTTTTTTTTCATATAATGGTTAAAAATGAATGTAAGATTGTAATTTTAGAGTATTACATGGTGTATCTGTTTTTTTAAGAAAATGCATTTAGAACTTCTGTGCATTACATTTGAAAGATAATTCTGGGTAATTGTTAATTTTGTTAGAAGATACAGTGAATTTTTAAAAATAATTATGTGATTATCAATGTAGGGTATATAGAAAATTGAAATGACAAAGAACAAAAACTTCCTTTTCCCAGAGCCAGCAGGAGCTTTGCACTCTGCTCACACTCTTTAAAACTTACAACATCTTATTTTCTTTCAACAGAAAGCTTTTCTTTACAGACTACGGGAATGCTGCCAAGGTGGAGAGATGTGACATGGATGGAATGAACAGGACGTGGATAGTAGACTCGAAAATTGAACAGCCAACTGCTCTGGCACTAGACCTCATCAATAAATATGTGTACTGGCTTGACATATATCTGGAGAGTGTGGAAGTTGTTGACTATCAGGGGAGAAGGAGGCAAACAATAACTAAAGGCAGACAAGTAGGTATTTATTTGCAAATTACTAAAAAGTTACAATATCAATAAGTGAATGCACATAATGCTAGCAGCTACAGGAATTTCATATTTCTTTTCCCCTTTTTTAGTTGAAATGTGTTAGACTTTAAAAGATCCATATACATGTTTTGGTTGATCTGCAATTTCACCCGTTTTGCTACCTATGAATGTTTCTGTGCAGTGTCTCATTAACAATGCACCATGTAAGTCACACTCCCCATTGCAAAAGACTTCAGGAGGGAAAATATGGGGTGCAAAGGTGCTGGGAGATAAATCATTAATGACAAGATGTTCTTACCCACTCAGGAAGGAGAGGCTAGCAGGCACAATAATGTGAAATAGAATAGCAAAAGCTATTCACTCATTCAGACTAATCTGGATGCCCTTAAATATTATTTTTGTTGATGGCAATGATGCTTTTCACAGTTGATCCCAATGTTCAGAGTCATAAATACAAACTCTGAGACTGTGTGTCTTTGAGCAGGAGCATTTCAGTCCATTAGCCTGGAGAGTGGAAGAGTTCTCTGGCAGTTGTTAGTCTTACATAAATCCAGGGAAAATCAGCAAAGACCAAACTGTTCTGGTCGCTACTTGGACTGCCAGGGCTGCTGTGGACACCAGGTTTGCATCTATTTCTGCCTGAGGTTAAACAGAGAAGGTAAAAATGTGCAAGCAGAATAAACATTTCACCTGTTCTGCTGATATTCTTTGCTTCCAAGTAGTCACCGTTTACCAAGATGCAACTGGTTAGACTGGTAACTAAAAATAGGCAGAAAATGTGACAAAAAGCAGTCTAGGTGGTGGTTTGGCAAACACCCTCCTGTTTTTGCCAATGTATTCCCAGTCTATAACCAGTTCTGGAGCAACAGGTCTTGCAAACTTTTGTAGGGTTTTTTTTGTTCTTTTTTTGTTGTTGTTCTTTGTTGTTGGTGGTGGTGGTGGTTTTGGTTTTGGTTTGTTTGGATTTCGTTTTTTTTAAGTAACATTTTGGAATAGATAGATAGAAACCTAAAATCATTTTCAGAAGCCATTAACAAATACCTTTACAGGCTTGTAACTGAGTTGTACTGGTGTCATAGGAGAGATGCTTCTTCTGTCTCCTCTTGCTCAAATTGAGATGCAAAAGAGGATACTTTATCAAGTTCAGAGGGATTCTTCTCAAAACTAGCTAAAAAATGAGATCTCTCTTTTTTGATACGAGTGAAGGGTATTAAAAAGTTTGAGCTCTCGCTGTTGTCACAAAAGGTACCAATTGTTTTTCCACTCAAATGAAAAATTGGTAATTTCAGTAGGTTTTGTGCTGCATTTGCCATGATCTAGAATGACTGTTTCTCCAAATTACTCCTCATTCGTCTGAGGAAACAGCAGACCACAAAGCTGTTCCCAAGAATTTTTAGGTACTAAAGTTTATTGTGTAAGTAGAGGCATATCAAAGATGAGCTTTCCAAACAAAACTGGATTCTGTGATTGACAGCCCGGTGGCTTTCAAAGGACAAGCCAGCAATGTTTTCACTCGTGCATAGGATTGCTGGAAAGCTTCATGAGATGTAAAAAACCCAACAAATTTAAAAAAAAAAATACAAATAATTAGATCATTATAAAATGTATTGCAAAAAGAGCCACATAGTTTTAATAGTTTTAATAAAGAAAATCTCTCATGGGAGTGGAATGATAAAGACTTAAACTGAATGTGAATGGAAATGGGGAAGAAAGGATTGTAATTCAGAGGAGAATTCCACAGCTGGGTACAGATGCATCTTTATTTTCAAGGCTGTTTCCTTTTCCATCTTGCTATAATTTTATTGAATTTCTATTTGCTCTTAATCAAACACTTCCAATGATGTCAAGTATTATTTCTTTCTCTGGGCAAAGACAGAATACAATGGCAAGACTTGGCCAAGTGTGGTATAATTTCCAGAATGACTGAAATACTTGATGCACAAAAGGATTTGTTTGGTTGGGTTTTTGGTGACGTATGTCTGAATTTGTGAGTGAATGGCATAAGTAAATACTTTGTGGTGAACAATTTAATGATTAAAGTAATAAGATATTCAGCCTGTGAATATCTGAACATCTGCCAAAATAGTCTCTTTAATTTGTTCGGTTTTCAGAATTGCCAGTGAGATATTTTGCGTTTTCTAAATCAATAAATCAAGCAAAGCCTCTAAATTATTGAACACTGCGAGTTTGAGCTGTGATTGTCTAACTAACTGCTGTTGGGTATATTTTAATCAATGTGCCCAAACACATCAGAGATTAATACAATTTTAGAATTCACTTTTTGAGAAATAAGCAGAACCAAATAGCCAGCACCATATTCAAAGACACCAACACAAAAGGAACACAGCAGAGCTGACAGAATTTGTTTATTTCTCGTGTACTCCAAAAAAATACTCAGCAGGTATATCTTGCATCATTTGCCCTGATTTGATAATGAAATAATTTTTAAAAGTGGATCAATTACACCTATGAACTGTGTTTTAAATTTCCAAGTTTGCTATATTTATTAGTTAATAATAGTTAATAATAGTTAATTTATCTTAGTTGCTATTAGCTAATGACCATTAGTTAATACTAATGTAACTGTAGCACTTAAAGAATGTAGAAGGTTTTGATTTAAAAACAGAAACTGGGGAATTTGGAGAGTAAATGAATTTAGATTGCTAAATAATTTTAATTTTCTGCCTTTCTTGTACAAAGCTTTTCTAATTATAAACTTCAAACTACGAGAACATGAACTACACTTTTAGTGTAATTTGTGTTTATTATTTACAAATATTTACTGACATATTCAGAAAACCTTTGGTACAGTTTATCACAATTTACAGCAGTGTTTGATGTTTACAACTCATGGATCTGCTTAAAATATTGCGCTAAAATAATGATACCGTTTTTTTTTCTTTTCCAGATTAGGCATCTCTGTGGGTTGGCAGTGTTTGAAAACTATTTATATACAGTTAATTCGGATAACTTCAGCATTTTACGAATAAACAGATATAATGGTACTGATGTTCAGGCTCTTGCTAGGCTGGACAATGCTAAAGAGATCCGTGTGTACCAGAAAAGAACTCAAGCAGCAGGTAAGATCAAAATTCCTCTCTAGAAAACAGAAAACAAGATATTAAGTGGTCGTGTGATTAAAAAGGTCCTGCCAGAAGAAAGTATCTGAAGATGGAGTGAAAATTTGTCCTTGTGGCACAACTTTCTGTTACTTCTTCTGCCCAGTTTTCCGTGTGGTTGTTGCCGCTTTTCCTGTGTCTCTAAGCTCCCAACTCAAGCCTTTCCAGAGAGTTCAGTTTGGAGAAGTGCCTGAGAGCCCTGCTCTGCACGCTGGGGCACTCAGCACTCTGAGAATTTAACACCTTCCCACTCGGTGGGTGTCCAGTGCCGTCCACACGCTCGGGTCTCAGACATCAGAGGTTCCTGGTGTCTCTGGGGCTGCTTTCCAGGCAGATCCCTCACCTCAGGTGAGCTCGTGCCTTTGGGGCTGCCGAGAAGGCGCGGAGGTGTGGGCGGCCGAGCCGCCAGCACAGCGCCGCTGAGGGAGGGGAATGCTGGCATCCTCGCTGTGTGTGAATATCGGCGTTGCCATCTGTGAAAGGAATCTCCATTTTCATCTAGAATGAAAAACTCTTTATTATTTCGGAGTGTTTTGGTAAAACAGCGATTTCTGAGGTCTGCAGTCCTGTGTGACTGTAATCTGTTCACATACTTTCTGTATGCAGAACAGCAGTGGGATTTCTGGGAACTTTGTGCAAAGACAGCAAAATTCAAAATGTTTACAGTGACATTTTATGAGAATTTTTTGGTGTGACTGATAACAATAAATCGTTGCCATGACTGCTTAGACAGGAAAGCCAACACATCAATTCTCAATGTCGATGTTTCTAAACAGAATGGCTGCTTCTGGAGAAGTTTCTGAAGTGGGAACAAACTCTAAATTGATGTAGAGTGGGTGAACTAATTTTCACCCTGGAGCTGAGGGCATTGATTTGCAGATGTCAATGTCTGAAGGAGGCTGCAAAGATTCTTTCTTTGCTATTATCATCCCTCTCGTACTCCTGAGGGAGCCGGAGAGGTTGAGTAGAGACATGAGCACAGTGTAATCTTTTATTACATCCTGTGATTACTCCACTACTCCTTTTGTTTTGAATGGACATGTTTGTTGCTTGTCAAGATTCTCTGTAAAGGCTGTCTCAGCTTGGTCTGTACTACCTTTAACCATATCGACCCTAAACAACTTGATTGCTTTTTTTTTTTTTTTTCCAAAAAAAAAGGAAAAAAAAAAGAAACACCAAACCTGAAAAGCTTCAGGTAAAGTAGGAAGAGCAGAAAAACATTTTTTGAACTAGAATACTCTTTTCTGTTTTAAGCCAGCTACGTAAATGTGAGATAGCCTGGTAGATTTTGTTTTCTGAGCATATTGCCTTAAACAATTTTCAAAATGTATATTAGGCTGCTGATATAAAACTGTGCATTTGGAAATATGAAATCAAGGGAAAGGAATTCTTTGGCTTCTTCAGCTGGATTTATATCCCAACTGTACAAATCTGCACCCTGTCCCTGGAAGTGTTCAAGACCAGGTTGATGGGGCTTGGAGCAACCTGGTCTAGCAGAAGGTGTCCTTGCCCATGGCAGGAGGCTGGAGTAAGATGGGTTCTAATGTTCCTTCCAACCCAAACCATTCTGTGATTCTATAAATACGGACAAACGCTACAAGGCTTGTTCTGTTCTTTAGTTTCAGCACAGGTATCTGCCCAGAAAGGTGCTGTGTGATGGAGTTGAGGGAACACCAGACTGTGTGGGCATGGGATGCACTCTGTCCTCAGAAAACCCCAACCAACCAAATGAACCAAAGGGACAAATGAAAAGGGGGAGAAGTGTCAGCTCCCCCAGGGAAGCGCTGCCCAGCAAATGCTGTGCAGGAGCTTATTCACAAAGGGGTGATTGCACACAACGACGGGCACGGCTTGATAGCCACGAGATGGCCCTGGGTGCTATTGGCCTGGCTTGGGTATCAGCTTCAAAAAACACCTTTCTTACTAGGTATATCCTGGGGAAAGATTTATTGTGGCACAAGTCCCCTTTTCTTTTTTTTTTTTTTTTTTCTCTCTTTCTAAACTTTCTCCATGCCATGCACGTGTATGTCTCGCTTTCAATGGATCTGAGCTGTGCTGTTTTCCACTTGCCACAGTCCGGAGCCACGCGTGCGAAGCGGACCCGTTTGGAATGCCGGGGGGATGCTCCCACCTCTGCCTGCTCAGCAGCAGCTACAAAGCACGGACTTGTCGCTGCAGGACTGGCTTCATCCTGGGGAGTGATGGCAGGTCATGCAAAAGTATGTTATTTAAATCAAAGGGTCTGCCAGCCATGAACAGGCCAGGGAATAGGTCTGGGTATTCTGTAGCAAATCACATGAGCTGCTCTGGGGTAAAGTTTGCTCATAACATGTACCTGACGCTTTGTTCACATCTCCTTTCATTCCCTTAAAATTATTTGGTTTGGCTTAGTTCACAGGAGTGACAGATTAAACCTGGGGTGCTGTTCAAAGGGTGCTGAATCTTATCACAAGTTTTACATTAATCGGCCTCGCTCTTTATTTATATGCCATGCATTTTCACAGCACACAGGTACTGGAACGCTGCTTAATAATTTGTCACACCGAATTTCAACCCATACAATCAACTTACAGCCAAAAGCAGAACATTCATGTGAACAAGTTAAGGTTTTTCTCAGAATACCTTGTGAAAGCAAATGTGATTTGTTATACCTAACATTACATGTACACAATCTGTTGGTCACCTACAGCCAAGGAGGGCACGGAAAGTTTTGGGGAATGCCTGTTTTTTGGCTGGTTTTTCAGTCAAACGGTGTTGATTTAGTTCAGATGAAAGACATGCAGTTAGATACTCTGATGGATGCTGGTAGATGGATTTATTTGACCTCTATCAAATCTGATGCAGTTTTCACTGACAAGTCCATCAAAAAACCCTGAGAGGCAGCAGGAAAAGTATATAGAGAAATTTCAGAGGTACATTGATAGCATTAAGCCTCTAAGGGTATCTATAAATATCTTTATGGAAAGAAAATCACTTTGCTAATCTTCAGTTATTTGTAATCAACTTAATTATTTCAATTGTAAAAATCTGACAAATTTGAATTTTTGATATCCATGTTTTGTACCTCAGTTGGAAAGAACAGAGTGTGTTGATTCATTGTATTCCTTTCAATTTGAAAGAAATTTACTTTAATCTTTTTTGTTGTTTGATTTTGAGAAACTTAAGGTGGAAAAAAAAGTGGTTTGTGTATGCTGGGGTTTATGGTATTGTTAGATTTTAAGATCACTTCAATCGTAGTATATAATTAGCTAGATTTTTTTTTTTTTTTTTTTAAATCTAGATACTTTTAGAATATATGAAAGTTTATTTTTTGGTATTGAATGAGGCTCCTGCTCCCCACTAATTAAGCCAGTTAATTAAACAGGGACATTATGCACTGTGAAGAAGATTAGGCAGCATCAGTTGTTTATGTTTGTAATCTTTCTTTTGCAGGACCAAAGAATGAATTGTTTCTTTTTTATGGGAAGGGACGCCCAGGAATAATCCGGGGAATGGACCTGAATACCAAAGTGTCTGACGAGTACATGATCCCCATAGAGAACCTGGTCAATCCTCGTGCTCTGGACTTCCACGCTGAAAACAATTACATTTACTTTGCTGATACCACCAGTTTCCTAATTGGACGACAGAAAATTGATGGCACAGAGAGAGAAACAATCCTCAAAGACGGTAGGTGATGCTCAGTGATGGTGACATTCAGAGACGCTCGCTACGGAGAAGGTGAACTGACATTTGCAGATAATTTAAAGTTTTATTTGAATTTCCCGTGGAAAACAGACACAAATTTGACCCTGAACAGATTTGGAGATTTTTTTTTTACAGCTTCCTGTTTATTTTTCCTGAGGGCAGAAATGTAAAGTTTGATGAAGCCACTCTGTTGTGAATTCTTGCTTTGTCCATTTAAGCTTATACCCACTGGTGAGTAATTCCTGTCTCCACTGTATCCTTCCAGTAGCTGGGTACTTTTTGAGCCATCCCAAATCCTTGCAGACTTTATATAACTTCTTCACTCCAGCCTGTATCCCACTGTGGCTTCTGGAGCTTATTCAAGTAGTTTGGCAGAATGAAACTGTCTGTAGTGCTTGAAAACTCATTAGGAAAAAAGCATTGTCTTTCCTGATGCATTTTCCATTGTGTATGTGGAAGCAACAGTTAGACCTAAACATCTATTAGAACCTTAATTAAGATGCTTGTAACATTTATTATAGCAATGAGAGAAAATGCCAGCAGTTCTCTAGTTTCCACATCTCCCACTGCACTGAATCACCCTGGTCTAGAATCATATCTCATCACACCAAATGTTGTTGCAGTGAAAAAAGCTTCCAGTTTGTCAGTCGATATTTTGTTTTCCTTTATGGACCCTTCTCTGAAATACTGCTTCAGCAGGAGGTAGCAACTGCCTCAGCTAAAATTCATTCTACAGTAATTATTTTCTAGTCCTCAATCTAAGAAGCAGTATAAATATTCATCTTAGCCTTCAGAGGGCTTTGTGAGTGGAAGCTCAGGACAGTGAAAGCAACTAAAATATGGTTGTTTTGGCAGGGGGATTTGCATTCCCTGTCATTCATAATGCATGTTTTAATCCACCCTTCTGAGAAGCCATCTCCACTGTGCAGTGATATGATGCTCTTTCAGTGTAAGGTCTCTCCTCAGAGTCTGCACAAAGATCCCTTCAGCAGCAGTTGCAAGGAATGGTGACAGGCTCTTTACCCTGTTCTGGTGAATGGTTAATAAAGGGCATTTGTCTCGGAAAATAACAAATATTCAGCTGTCAGTCTGGTAATTCTTCATTCCACTGCCAGCATGGGAATGGATAATGTACATCTTACATCTTCCATTGCTGACTTTCTTTTACTAACTGGGCATTTCATTTGACAGTGAAGTACTTCAAATGCGGAGTAGAGGAAGGAGCAGGAAGTACGTAAATTAAAGCATTCTGAAGGAGCAGCAAGGAGCATCCTGGTTGAAAGCTGTCAGGCAGATTGGGGTCAGACAGGTTGGGATGAGTCTACCCAAACATGCAAACATGAATAAACTCTGTACGCCAAGCCAGAAGAATTGCGATATTCCTGTAAATAATGTTTAAGTGCAGTGTCTACTCTTTAGAAGTACAGCATAGCAAAAATATTTATGTACCGAAAGAGTTGTGCATTATCTGATGATTTATTATTGGTGATTCCACTATTTGCAAAGATCAAAAATATGTCACTGTCATTCTCTCCCTCCTTCTTCCCCAGGAGCTTACATTGTTAGTTTTAACTTGGTGTAGTTTCATAACTTTAAAGTATATTTAAAGAACATTTGTTAATGTATTTTTCATGATTTAAAAAATTAATATGGCCTCCAGCCATAACACCTCAGCTTTTATTCTTGTCAACTCTCACGAACTCAGCAGGGACAGATTAAATCCTTGCTTGGTGGAAGGCTACTGCAGAAAATCAAGTGTGTCAGGAAGTGGTTTAATATTTGCTCTGAACAGCGTGCTGCTAAGGGCTTCTAGCTGTGGTAGGTGCCACTTCTCAGATTAGAAGTTGCCTTTTCCTTGGTGACTATCAGGTTTTTTCAAGAATGTATAGACTCGTTCAGACAGCATTGCAACTCCAATAATTCCAGTTTGCCTACATGAGAGCCTGATCCTACACGCTGTTGACTGGGAACTGAGATCACTGAGCACCTCACTCTGCTGGAGTTGGATTTCCCACATAGTTTCAGCTCCGATTTCTTATCCTTCACTTTGGGAAGCAAACTGCTGTGCAGTGTTGATAACGATTTGACAGCCCCCAGCACAGCCTAGCTTAGAGCTGGTGGCACAGCTGCAGTGGTACTGTGCTTCCAGCAGCAACAGAAATTATAATTAACCTTTCAAACTCGCATGTAAAATAAGTATTTTACATTCAAAATTGGAAAAAAAACTAGACATTTTTAAATGGATCTAAATATTTTTCAGTCGATGTAACATGGACACAAGCTCAGGGTTTTTTACTTACTTGTCTTTGTACCCCTAATGCTTTTTAGGGAGGTTGTTGTGAGCCTAAAAGTCTTATATTATTTACTTGTAAATATTAGTAAAGATGGTCAAGGCTAAACTGTTGCTTAAATAAGGCCAAAGTAAGTCTGTAAAGCTCTTTGGAAACTGTTTAGATGGTTGGTATATAGAAGAATTAATTTCTCACCAGCTTTTATGTTAATCTAGAATTTTAGGCACTATTACTGCACGTGTCCTGACTGACATTGATGAGCTTGGCCATTCTGTACCAAATTACGTGTTGTTCCTGTCATCTGCTTCATATTGAAAACCAGTGTGGCAAACTGCTGCCTCTAGAACTATGAGTTTTTAAAAGCCTTCTATCTACATTCAGTGTATTTGGAGCCCTCATGTTACTGTTGGTAGTAAAATTCTGATAGAAATTCCAGAATTGCAAATGTTAACTTTTCAATTAACAAGTGAAGAATAATCACAAGAGTTTTTTATTACCTCATCCCTTTTATGCTGAAAGAGCTTTGCTGGAGAAGGGCTGAATTACTGTAGTCAAATCAAGACCAGCACAGAATGACCATTGTTTTCTTTCTGTTTACTACTTGGTGTGAAAACCATTTAAAAAGTACTTAATGTATTTCAAGCTTTTAGATAGTGAAATAAAAGTTAACTTTAAATTACAACTCCACTAGAACAATGAAAGCTATCTCTATAGGATTGTGGTGTAGAATTCTCCTTTATTTTTAAAAAATTCTGATATAGTTAGTATTTAGTTACCATGAGGGTTTTTTTTTTTGCTTAGATTGTACTTAGTTTAGAAACATATTTGCCCCAAAATTCCTGCAGAAGGGAAGGTAGGTCAGAGACAGTATTATATGAAGCTGAATAGATGTGGAGCAAAATTCTGGTAAATTTTAGGAGGTATCCAGCATTCTAATCTAACAGTTTTGCTGCTGACACCAATACAGCCCATATTTGAATGGTTTGACTCCCAAAGAAGCAAAAAATCAGGAAAAATATTTTCCTTAAAAATATGATCTTATTAATATAAAAATCCCATCTTATTAGTATAAAAACTGTGTTTAGCTCAAATTGTCTGGGTCAGAGAGGATAAAAATAAAATGAGTGTTGAACAAATCACTCCTTGTCCTCAAACTTGATTTTACTTGTGTCAGTGTTTTCTTGACTTGAGCAAAATCTGCTGAGGCCCCTCAGAGCTCTAAAGGACATTTCTTTCACAGCTCAGGTTTGTCTGTGTTGCCTGTTCTGTTCAGCAGGTTTTTTTTTCCCTGAGCCTTGGGCTCCAGGTCCTTGGCGAAATTCTCTCTTCTTTTCCCTTCCGTTCTCAGCACTTTTCTCAGCACACTTGACCACTCCAAGACCAAAGGCTGCTCTCTTCTTTCAGGAACTTTCAGCTGCCTCTGACTTTGTCTTTTCAAAGGAAGGTAGCAAAGGCACTGAGAGATGAGAAATAAAAGTGGCAGTGTCCATCAGCCTAGGGAGCCTGGCTGAGCTGCTGGCCCTGCTCTCAGGCACTGCCTGACCCACAGCTGTTTTGTGCTTTGGGTGATTCTGGTCAGACCAGGTGGTTTCTGGGTTATGAATGTCATCATTCTGCTCTTTCGTGTCCCAGAGAGCTCATTCTTTGTTTCCCTTCATCTTCTTAGGTCACAAGGAAAAACAGCTCCCCAAAAGCGCAGTGATATTCAGGCATATCAGAAATACCAATAAAAATGTTAAAACACATTTTGCAAGACTCCTCAGAATATGCCACTTTTAAATTTTTTTTCCAAATAACTTTGTCATGTTGTATCTCACAGGACATTGTCATCTCTACATATGTGATTGATTTACAAAATTTAGGTTCAGTTTCTTAAATAAACAAGGTTTAGTTGATATTTTTGTGAGTACCAAATATCTGTGATATGCTTTGGACATTCAGTAGATAAGGGAAAAAAAGCAATTTTAAAAAAAATGACGTGGATATCGCATAATGCATAAGTAAATATAGAACATAAATAGTATTAATCTCTTACTACTGTTCTCTCTTTCTCAACAGACCTTGATAATGTGGAAGGCATAGCAGTGGACTGGATTGGAAATAATCTTTATTGGACCAATGATGGCCATAGGAAAACAATTGCTGTTGCCAGACTGGAAAAAGCTGCTCAGAGTAGGAAAACTTTGTTGGAGGGAGACATGTCCCACCCGAGAGGAATCGTTGTCGATCCCGTCAATGGGTATGAAGCAAACTGATTTTTCTGTAATGATTGTCTTTGTAGCATAAATACAGGATTGGACTTTCTCAGGATGAGGTTTGTAGAGTCATGTAGTAGTCTGCAATTCTTCAGGAGTCTGTAAATCTGTAATTCCTGCTCAGCATTCTTGCCCTGAAACTTTCAGAAGAATTTGTATGCCTGCCATGCTGAATGTCTGTCCTGTTAATCCGAATGTGAGTCACCTTTTTCTCAAACAAATTGAGGGTGTAAGTCCTGCATGAATTCTTAATATTAAGTGAATTTTAAGATGCTCTCCTGTGTTTCTCTCTCTGTAAGTCTCAGTTTCTGGAGATAATTATGACCATATCCTTGTACACATTGGTTTACAAAACTGAGACAGGTACTTTCCATTACTTATTAGCATTAATTAATTTTGATAGGCTGCATAATAAACCACATTATATTACTGTGGTATAATGGTAGTTTACCTAAAAAATCGCTGTTAGATTTGTTCAGGGAATTGTCACTGGAGAATGAGGCAGGTGGGTAGTTTCAGTGTGGCTGGATTGATTGCTATTTTCCTATTACAGAAAATGTTTACACTATCAGGTTTTCCCTTTTGAGCCTGTCCTTTGAGGAGTGGAAGTAGCTGTGGAAAGGCTACAATTCATTAAGGTCAGATAGTGAGGGTATAAAATCAGAGCACGAACCAGAACCACACCTGCAATTACTCTGTTAAATTTTCCAGCTCAGTAAATGCATGGCACAGGAAACAGGGTATGAAGATGTATTGCCTGGAAAGGGCCATTATATAAAACACTTCTCTAATAAAATAGCATGTCCTTCATGATTATACTTCTCATGGAAGCTCTTCCTGAGGGATAGCATTTATTATGGCTTTTTAATTGTGTTTCAAAAATTTTAGTCTTGATTTAACCGGTGTTGGAGCATTAACTGCATTTTGAGACACAATTAAAGCAGGTTGACATAAGTGCCTGTCACTGCGAGCAGGCTTAAGCTTATGACAGGATAACTGGAATAAGGACAGACAAAAAGTTAATGGAGAAAAGCTCAGTAATTGCTCTTGAGAAGCCATGTAAATATTTGTAAAACATATTTTGTCTCCCAATAAAATAAGTGCCATATTGACCTGCGTCTGCCTGAGCCTCAGGGCATGTGCAGGGTTTATAACTCTGTGATTAAACCTAGTGCTGTGTGAGTCAAACACACAACGGAGTTTGTAAGGCTCATGGATCAAAAATTGACTGATGTTCTTTGCACATATTTACAAAAACATTAAAAGAACCCAAAACAACCTTCTAGTGGGCTATTTGAGGGAAATGAAACAAAAATGCTGCATTTGCATATCTGCAAACCTGTGTAATGTTGTGCAATTCTTCTTTTTTTTTTCCAGTTTCTCATAAATATCAAATTATGTTTATACATGAAAGTGCATTTGAGTAATTCTTTTTGACCAGTAGATTTGAAATAATCTACACAGCCATGATAATAAAAAAATTTTTCACTTCAGTGTATCATTCCTTTGTAAATTCATTATTTATTCTTTAAAGTACAGGCCAATTAAATAATTAATGGGTTAGGATCACAGAAGTCATTTCAGAAACATAAATCTGGTGAAGTAAAAGGTGAGGGACATCAATAGCAATTAAATCATGATAACTTTAATAAATAGGATCCATTTAAGACTGGCATAATGTTTTCCCTCTCTTTAATGCTTATTAATTGAAATCCTAGGTTTGACTAAAAGTCAACATCTGCTGTCTGGCAAATGTTTTCATTTATGAAATGATGTGACTGTGATACAATCTGAGATGATCCACAGATTGCATACAGATTTCTACGTATTTCTTGCCATTAACTCATTTTCCTTATGGAAAAAAAGGTTAAAAAAAAAAAAAAAAGAAAAAGAAAAGTGATGTTTCTTAACATATTTGCTGCCCTCTGCTTTTCTACAAGTTCAAGTTGTGTATTTTAAATGGTTGAAATCACAGTTTTCATGGCCAAATTCTGTAGTAGAATATGATAATCAGATTAATTCAGTAAGGAAAACCAAAGTTTAGTCTATAATGTCCAGTAGAGGATGGCTTGTAGAATTCCTCTGAGCCAATACTTTTAGAGGAGTTAATAATACCCATTTTTTTTAACTTCTCCAAAGTGCTATTGGTGCCTTTCTTTAAGACTTTGTTTGGCCTTTATTTAATCTATATTGCTGCATAAAGACATAAAGCTATGCTAAAATTGCCTACTGGCTGTTTTTCAGCAAATTTTCACAGCAACTGTTTCTAAACATTTTTGTGACAAGCAAAATACTCATAACAATTTTCTGAGTGATTTAGCTGCTTTCATGTAGGACCTGAAGTTCACAGGACGTCAAGGTTATCCTTTAGCTCTAAAACCCGAGTGCAAATAATTATTGTGTTGCAACTTCTTTGATAGAAATAGGCGTGATAAAAAGGAGATTTACATCATAAAGGCGAATTAGACCTGACCAGAATCAGCTCACTTTAAAAATTTGAAGTTTGTGACAAAGTCAGTACAAATGATAATTTAAAAAGAAGCAAACTAAGAAACCCCGTAATTCTGATGGGATTAAATAAATCTTAATTCTTTCACTTTTCTTGTCTGTTGGCTCAGTTGATATTTATGTAATTCATCACAATATGGGCAAAATAACATAAATGTCACTTCGGCAGCATCCAGTAGTCAGGGACAGTAAATAGAGTTGTAGAACCAGCAATGGAAGGAAACGTGCAAAAGTCAGAATTGCTCTGGCTTGGATGAGCTGTTGCTAAATGCCTGCAGTATAATTCACCTGATTAAATTGGGATCTGAATGCTCATTTTTGTAATTCCCTAGATGGATGTATTGGACAGACTGGGAGGAAGATGAAATAGATGACAGCGTGGGGAGGATTGAGAAGGCCTGGATGGACGGCTACAGCCGGCAGGTTTTTGTCACATCAAAGATGCTCTGGCCAAACGGTTTAACTCTGGACTATCGTGCCAATGTGCTGTACTGGTGTGATGCCTATTATGATCACATTGAAAGGATCTTTTTGAATGGGACTGACAGAAAGGTAAAAGAGAAATACTGCTGGTTTGCCACAGGCATGTTCTTTCTCCGGATTTTATTGTGTTACGTTAAAAATACTTCTCGAGGTTTTTAAAGTCTGCACAACCCTGTGGCGTGTCCGGTGTCACCTCTGCTGGAATGATGGTGGCACTCTCGAGTGAGAGACTGAAAGACTGTTTAGGATCTTCCTCTGTACTAAGTCACACCAAACCTCATTTTTATTTTATTTTTTAATCTATTTTTTCTCATGTGGCAATCTGTTATATTTTGATTGAGCCATGAAGCTGCAAAGAGTTTTTCAGTAGAAAAACTTTTTTTTTTTTTTTTGGTTTTGCCAGAGAGAAACTTTCCCTTGAATTTCACTGGGTGAGCTGGTTTTGATGAATCTCTTTGCCTTTTTTGAGCATTTGTGGTAATATTCAGAGGGGCAGCACTCAAATGCTGTCAAAGATGGAGAGACATCGCTTTAGTTGGTATTAATGTCTGAACTAGCTGGATACAAGTCTGTGCAGACATTCTGTGTGGATTTGTAGGAGCAAAAAGCACAAAATGAGACACTTTGAAAATGGTTAAGGCTTAGACTGGAGTCTGATAATTTGGGCAAGTTTTGCCATCTGCTTCATAAAATTAGTGACTGGTGAACAATAGCAAGCACCTTTACAGTTTTTATTTTGAAGTGTGTCATAGAATGTTTTGGGGTGTTTTTTTTTTGTTTTTGTTTTTGTTTTTAATCCCGGGATATTGAAAAAATGCATAGCTATTTGAATAAAATTTATGTAACAAAAAAAACCCTATAAGATACTTGCTTTTGATGCTTAATCACTTGTGTTTAATTATAGGATATTTTTGGTCAAAATTTAACTGGATCAATCACATCTTTAATTCTTTAATACAGTAAAGATTTTGGGGGGTAGGGAGGTCCTTAATTCCACCAACAGCTGTCAGATTATTGATTGATTGATTATTTTGGATCAAAAGTAGTTCACTGAGATAAGGAGTTTGGACTATAAGAATTGCAAGTCCAAAGAGGAAATTTGAAGGGCAAAGTGGGACAGTGTTTGTCAATCACCTCAAAGTACTCTTTCAGTTGGCTTTATCTCCGTGTTCTCTTGGGTTTGTGTCTAAAAATACACAAGGTGGGGCATCTGAGGAACTGCTGCCTTCTCTCTAGAGGCAAGGTAGAAAAAGGCTCTTGGTTCAAGCAAGGATCCCGGCAAGAAGAAGGAGACCAATGACTCCAAACGGAATCAGCTGGGATAGAATCACAGGGTCGTAGAATTGTTTATGTTGGGAAAGGCCTTAAGATCTTCAAGTGCAGCCCTTAACCCAGCACTGCCAAGTTCACCACTAACCATGACCCTAAAGCCCGCATCTACGTCTTTCAAATCCTCCCTGGATTACTGACTCCACCACTTCCCCAGGCAGCCTGTTCCTGTGTTATCTGATGGGCACCACTTAAAGTCAATTTATATGAAAATTTTTTTGAAGTTAGATATTGGTGCTGCTGCACAGAAGGGCTTTGCAGTCTTTATTTAATATTATTGCATGAGGTTGTTATGTTTGGGACAGTAATTATCTCACTTTTCCTAATTCCTGTTTTACCTTCTCTGAGAAATTAATGATTCTTTTAACCTACGACTAATTAATTGCAGGTAGTGTACAACGGAAAAGATTTGAATCATCCTTTTGGACTGTCACATCATGGAAATTATATATACTGGACAGATTACATGAATGGGTCCATTTTCCAGTTGGATCTGGTAACAAGGAATGTGACACTGTTGAGAAGTGAGAGGCCACCTTTGTTTGGGCTCCAGATTTACGATCCACGCAAACAGCAAGGTACTTATACAGTTTCTCCAAAGATCTGTTAAAATAGGACATTTTCCCTTGCAGTCTCCAAGTATTTTGAGGTGGCTGGATGAACAAAAAGAAAAACAAATATGGGTTGTGGCACGAGAAAGATACTCTCCAGCGTGTCAATCCATTGACGTGGAAATTGAGCCTTTCATAAATCCTGAAAAGTGAATCATAGCATTATTCCTGTCTGAATTCCTTCTGTGCATTCACACTGCCTTTATTGCCCTTTTTCCCTGTGTGACCAGGAAATGCTGTGCAAGTATCTGTTACAGTGGGTAACGTATGTGCATTGGCTCACAGACATAAAATATATGATTACATTTACCTTTTCTTAAATGAGATCATAGATCCTGCCTGTATTTTTGTGGTTTTGGGGTTTTTTTTTTTGTTTGTTTTTTTGGTGGTTTTTTTTTTTTTGTTTTTTGTTTTTTTTTTGTTGTTTGTTTGTTTTTTGGTGGGTTTTTTGTTTTTTTTTGTTTTTTTTGTTTTTTTTTAATTTATTTCCTCATTTTGTTCTGTTTTTTTTTTTGTTTTTTGTTTTTTTTTAAATTTTCTCCCCCATCTTGGTCTGCAATCCATACTGTACACTGCACAGAATAAAAGTAGTTCTTTGAGAGTAGTGGAAAAATCCATAGATGTTGCTGCTTGTACCAGTAGAGAAATGAGATAAAAGCCATAGGTTTTCATGCATGGAATTTACAAAATACACGTGCTACTGTACAGGTAAAGTTAAAAATGTGTTTTACTGAAGAAAACTTTGCATTCCATTTACTACATACAGCGTTCCTTTGAGTTGTTGAGAATTTGCTCTCTTTAGTGACAACATATTTCTGGTTAATGTCTGCCACCAAACATAAAAATGAACATCAGGAGTCAGTATAGATAAAATACTGTTTTAAAGATGATTTTTTTTACAGTTTAAATTTTCTCTTTTCTGATAATGTAGCATCTAAATTTTCCTTACCTAAAGCAAGCTGGTATGTGTAGCACTGTGCTATTTCAGGACTGCTGCAAGTGTTCCTCTTATCACAGCTGCTTTTCAGGGACTCTCTTTGACATTCAAAGATGTGTAAAAGTATAGTTTGTTTGTCTTTGGTTTTTGGTTTTGTTTTTTTTTTTTTTTTGATGTATTGTGGATTTTATTTGGTTGGTGTTTCTAAGGCAAAACCTGGTCCCAAATCTACCCTTAAGGTGGCCAAATTTCAGAATGCTATGTCTGCTAATGGAAGGCACAGTGTTTGCTTTCAACACTTCTGGTGCTTTATTTGGTACTCAGAAAATTCCTTCTTTTTTTTTTTTTTTTTCCCCCCCAGGAAAAAGGGGCGTTTAATGCAGTTCCTGTTAGCTTCCAAATAAGATGACACCAGAGAGGGAAAGTATTGCCTCTTAGACAGTTTTGCTGAGAGAGCTAAAGTCTTAAGGGAGGGAATTTGGCTTGTTAATATATTCTTTGTTTGAAACTGGAATTGGAATTTCGTAAGCTAACTACAGCCTTTAGGAACTTCCCTTTTTATCATGCTCAGTGAGGTTGATCTTGCCATTGTTCCCAAAGGAGCATAAAAAAGTCTTTTAAAGAAACTACTTGTGTGTGTGCGCATGTTTTCCTTCTAAAAGAGCAAGCTCAAGGCTGAATTGTGGTACAGAGAAAACCATAGCGAACCATTTTATAGACGAGATTATATTAAAGATTACATGCACATACCTCAGAAACCTTTGGCTGGGATATTTTGAGGTGACTGCTTTGATGCTGCTGATCTTGTCACTGTCTACACAAGCAGAAACTGTGTCATTTATTTTGGCGTAGTTCAGCTCAGACTGGCATTTTTATCAGGGGGGCTTTTCCAGGATACTGTGCCAATCCTGCTTTGCCTCGTGCTTTGGGTAGCGACGTTGAGCTTTTGGGATCTCCTCAGGAGGAGGTGGTTTCCATTGTCTCTCTCTCTCTCATGAGGTATGATCCTCTTTTGGAGGAATGTTTGGGGTTTTTTTCCCTTGCTTTCAGAGTTTAGCATTCACCTTACTTTCTTAGGCTGAGTCTTTGGATCTCTGTGCATCAGGAATCACTAAAAAATGGGAAGGTGAAGCATAGTGATCATAGGAGTTGGATTTACACTCAGAACATCACCCTGCCAAGGCCTGCAGGTATTTCCACTGCACTGGATTGCTGCTCACATGCAAAAGGTTCTTGTGTAAGTGCATTTGCAGCAGTTAAAGCAGCCCCTTTTGAATCCAGTTAATGTTTTAACTCCTCAGATGGCAAAGAAGGGCTCGAGCACCTGGCTGCTGCTCTTCATGTGTGTAGGATGATCCTAACAGTGGCCTTACACAATTTAACAGTTCTTGAGGTTAGGTTAATAATAAGCCACAAATGCAATAAACACTTCAGTGTATCTCCTAAATGAGAGGATTAAACAAATGTTTAACAAATGGTTGCCTTTTTCTTTTTTTTTTTCTGAGAACGATGACTGAGATGCAATTACATTGTTGGTTTAGCCCTGGCCTAATTTCCTTAGCTAATTAATGTGGAATCAACCTAATTTAATCACATGCAATTGACAGGGCAGCAGCTGCTTTTAAAAGTTGTCAAAATATGAGAAATATGATAATAGCTTTGAAAGTATTTTAAAATTTTGGGACTATTTTAGGAACACCTATATAAAATAGCTGTGAGGAACTGTAGTCAAGGAAATTTAATTTCCTGAATACCTGATAGCTTTGCAGGTTCTACAGCTTATTCAATAAAGAGGCTTAACCTATTTGAACTGTGTTTTGAGAGACATTTGAGCCTAGGAGTCTCTTCAGCAAGACCGATGGGGCTGAAGGTCTCATTGCACCTTTGGGTTGAAGACTGTACTTTATAAACCTTTTTATCTTGGATTTTCTTGCTTTAACTCGTGGTACTTCTATTTTCCTTGTCATCATCCCCTCTTTTATCACTTTACTTAGCATATAACCCACTGTGCAGGAGTTTGTCATCCCAATTATGAGGTTAAGTAGGAACTTTTCATCTTCAAGATGGACCAGTTGACTTTGATCCAGTGATTTAATTTTCAGTGTTATTTATTTCAAGCTTTCATTGGGCTTCAAAATCATCATGTGTTTTCTATATTTGTCTGAAATAATATTTAATTCTGCAGGCTTATTCTCTTTTAGTGAGCTGACAAACTCATGTACATCCTTTAATTAAATCACTGCAAATGTTTTGACTTGTGCTATGTGATTTTGGAATCACTTTTGAAGATTGTATTTTGGTTTGTTTATTTCAGCATCTTCTGAGAACTTTTTTAAATCTTTGCGTTGCTGACTTCCTTTGATTTGTAAAGATGGAGAGACTCTCAAGGCTACTTTTTCCGAGGCTATGTTTTACCTGAGGTTTTCCAAAATTTGGACTCAAATACATTTCTTACATTTTTGATGTTTCGTTCATATTATTTCAGTTTTGGTGAGCACAGATGTAGTAAAGGAGTTGATTTTTGCAGTGGTTTAGGTCATAGTCTCAGACTTGAAGTCAAGATCCAATAAAATATATTAAGCATCCAGTCTAAGATCTTTCTAAAATTGCGGTCAAGCACTCAGACTTCTCAGAGAATTCCTGTTT
This sequence comes from Callaeas wilsoni, assembly GCA_013398955.1. Classification (NCBI taxonomy): domain Eukaryota; kingdom Metazoa; phylum Chordata; class Aves; order Passeriformes; family Callaeidae; genus Callaeas; species Callaeas wilsoni. The sequence continues at coordinate 190,538 of VWPU01014165.1, read as the reverse complement.
TCCCTGTTTATGTGTTTTTCCCATCTCAGTCACATCCTGTTCAGTGAAAGTACAAGTACAAGTTTCACATCATTCTCTATTAATCATTTTGCAGAAATTTATTTAAAAGTTTAGTGGGGCTTTAATGGGCTGTTGATACATTTTCTTCTAAGAAGTGTTGGGTATGGTGGATCAGAAAAAGTACAGGAAAAGGTTATTAAGCACTGCTCAAGGTTTACATTTTAAGATGTATCAAGGTGCATCTTAAAATTTTTAAGTTTTCAAAATCTTAAATTATTTGCTCATTATCTGATGTTCATTTGATAATTTGAAGAGATTTCCCTGCACATGCAGGAATGTCTCAGATGGGACAGTTTAATATCCATGTTCATAGCCACATTTATGAGAACTTAATATTATATTTTCCATGAAAAGTGAAGCGAGGAGCTTTTAGGAGAGGGAATTGTGTTGATGGGTCTATTTTAACCCAAGAAGTTGATGAATGTTTTGTACGCCTTTAACAGGGGGAGCTGCCTTTTACTAGGACAGGAAGATTAAAAATAAAGTAGTTTTAATTTAAGGGTTTAGCAGACATGAAGTTTTGTAGCTTGCTTGATGATGATCACTTCTCACCAAGACCTGAAATCAGCAGAGCTTTGCTCATGAGAAGCTGGGTGTCCTCAGCAGTGCAGATCTAAGCAATTGGGTCGTGACCAAAGTGACACAAACAGAAATTGTGACATTTGTGGGCTCTCGATGCTTTTAAGTCTGCTTGCCTCAGGAATGAGGTGGTGAGGATGCAGCAGCCCTTGGTGGATGGTTAAAACACCTGACAGCTGTCAGCATCTTCATGGGGACAGCTTTGGGGAAGGAACAATAACATGGAAAAAACAAAGCAGAGCAATGGCAGATGTGTTCAGAAAAGAGTAGTGGAATATTTGCCTGTATTCTATCTGCCATAAATCTATTTATACTTTTGTTTTCTCTCTGGTTGTTGCTTTTTTTTTTACTTAATCTGCATTTGTAGCCACATTGTTTTAATGTGTGCAGATGCCAATTAACTTCAAAACATTCCTTTATCTTCAGTTTGATTCCTTGAAGTCACTATGGCACTAGCTGTGCCAAATATTTTGCAGTATTTACTCCCCTCATAAAACAAGCAGATAGAATGCTGTAAACTGATGGTGCAGTTTTTGTGGATTATTATTATTATTAATATTATTATTATTGTAGAGTATTGCAACTTGTAACTAAATATGTTCAAATAAGATAACCCACAGTAACCAAACTATGAGAATAATGTGCTACTAACACGAGAGGAAAGTAATTGCAAAAAATTCTTCATCTGGTTATGTTCCTAAAGGAAAAAAAACAACAAACAAACAGCTAAAACCTCCATTGTTTAGTCCTAGAATGGCTGTTAGTTTTAAAGTTGCTTTTTCTTTCTTTTCCCAGGTGATAATGCCTGTCGTGTTAATAATGGAGGCTGCAGCACTCTTTGTTTGGCCATTCCTGGAGGCAGAGTTTGTGCCTGTGCTGATAATCAGCTTTTGGAGGAAAACAGTACAACCTGCATGAGTAAGATTCTTACAGAAAATCTGAGTTGATGCTGCTGTTAAGGGATCAAGTCAGACTTGAAAATAAAACCAGAAAGTGTGGCCTCCTAGAGGGTCTATAAGACAAAGAAATATTACTTGAATAAAGATTCTAGTTACAGACAGTTTGCAGAATATAAAAGACTTTTCAAAGAAAACAGAATATCAAGTACAGTATTTAGGGATAAAATGTATTGGAAAATATTTCAGCATATCTAATAAGATAAAGCACTGAAATAGTTCAATGAACTGTATTAAAAATATCAGAAATTAATCCATATAATTATTAAATTAAATATATATGAACAGTGTTCAGATTATTCTACTGACTAAGTATCTTAAATCAAAATTTGTTTTTCATGATGAAACTGTTCATAAAACATGTCAAGCAGATGTATTTATATAAAGTAGGCCTAACACAGACTGTGCAAATATTGCTGTCTCTCATCTTTTCTTTATATATATTCATTGAAACAATGATAAAAGTTGTTATAATAAAAGGTGGGATTTTCAATTAAAATAATAACTTGCCAGGTACTTCAGGTATTTTTTTTGGTAAATGTTTAGACTTGGTGTTTGTAACTTTCTAAAAATTTTCTCTATTTTTTCTGAGTCTCATTGATGTACTTCTTGAAGTGAAGTGTGTAACATTTTACCTTAGTCTCCAGCAATAAACTTAGTAGAAATGAGTAAAGCATAAGGATTATTTGATAACATGATGAACGTTGTGGAGCCTGCAATGACCTTGGATTTGACCCAAATGCATGGCGGGCAGAGCCATCATTTTGTTTAAAAAAAGCTGGTTTTCTTTTTAGCAGAAATAACTGGAATGGGGACTCCTCAGTGGTAAGATGGAATGTAGACATTAGGAAGAGAGGTTAGACACTCTGAGTTTGGAATGAGGCAGGTTTCTTGCTTTTTCCCAAAACACATCACTGCCTGGCTCTTTCCAAGGACTCTGGTATTCCTCATGAGCTCCAAGAATGATGTGTGGCATTTACACATGAAGTATTCTGAACCTGATTTTGAGAAATACTTCTGCCTATTTCTCTATAAGCTCGTAGCTGGCTCCTTAACTCTACCTCAACAGAATTTTATCCTTTTTTTCTCTTCCAAGTCTGTACCAGTGCATAATGCAGATGTTTGAGTTGTTGCTTGGAAACAAGAATCAGCTTTTTAGTCATCATTTCCTATCTCTAAATGTGCACCAGAATTTGGCCAATATCTGTCAGAATATTTTCTTTTTGCTGGTCATGAGGTGTTGCAATATTTCGAACTGATAATTTTACTCTATCATCTAAACAGCAATTTAAAAACCAGTTTGAATGGCTTTCTGTTCAGAGTCTTTCCATTTATTAAAAGCACATTCCTTCAGCCAGGCACTCGGGTATACGTGCCACTACAGGTAGAATTACCTCAGGTACATCGAATTTAGGTAAAAGCGTTCTGAAGAGCGGGGACGAGAATCGGTATCTGTTTACATAGGGGCGATGTGGTGTTCTGGGTGTACCAGGCAGATAAAGAGCTGTGCCTGTTGGATGTTTTTCCCAGTTAAAGAGGGGGAAGCGCTGCCCCAGCTGTGCAAGGAGGAGCAGTTCCAGTGCAGCAACAAGCGCTGCATCCAGGAGCGCTGGCGCTGCGACGGCGACGACGACTGCCTGGACGGCAGCGACGAGCACTCGGAGATCTGCTGTACGTATGCATTCCCCTTTTAACCCGCAATCCCTGCTTGGCTTCAAGGACTGCAGACAAAACAATGCCAGCCAAACAAAAGCAATCATCCTTAAGCCCTTCGTGCAAATCTTTGATTTCCTTCTTTTCCTGCATACTGTAATAGTAGCCTTTTCAAATCTCGCTGGTTCGCTTGTTTCACAGCACAGTGCAACACCATCTTTTGGTGTTGGCATCATCATTCCCGATTCTTTAAATATTGGTGACGTTTCTTTTCTTTTCTACTATTTCTTGCACGGGTCACAGTATAAAACCCAAAGGGAGAGAATGGAAAGAGAGCCAGACTCTTCTTGGTAGTGTCACTAGCAGGACAAGAGGTCATGAGCACAAGCTGAAAAGCATTAATTTTATCTGAACATCTAAAAGATAACGCTTTTTAACTGTCAGACACTGGAGCAAATTGCCCAAAGTGGTTGTGGAGTTTCTGTCTGTGGAGATGCTCGAAACTTCTGTGGACACGGTACTGAAAAACCTGCTCCATGTGGCCCTGCTCAAGTAGGCGATTACACCAGGGGGTCTCAGCAGGTCCTTTCCAACCACAAAAATTTCTGAGATTGTATAACACATTTCTTAAAATAAACCAAAAAAAAAAAAAAAAAAAGGAAAAAAAAACAAAATCAACCCAAACCAACAAAGCAAACAAACCCCCTGCCTCCCCAAACACCAAGAAAACCAAACTGATATCAAAACCAAAGCCCAAGTCCCTACACCACTTACAGGATTAAATTAATGCACTTCATCTTTGAAGTTACGGTTTTACAAGAGATGTATTTTTTTTTTTTTAGTTGTAGAGGAGTTCCACTGTTGAAATGAAAAATAATAGAAAACATACCAATTATGTGCCTGTCATTTCTGGAAGGTACTTGAGTAGCCTGCTATAAAATTAGTGTTGGAGCACTGAGAATTCTTTTCCTTACTCTGTTTGTCGCAATGCTTTCTATTTCTGTCCTTAGATCATTTCTCTAAACCAAATCTCCTTTACTGAAATAAAAGTACATTGTTTTTCCCAATCAATTGTAGACATGAACACTCTTCTACCCTGCAGTATTGTTCTATGTGTCTGAAAGCTCTTGTCATAGTGTCTCTTTCTTATCTCTCTGAGACCAAACAACTCTAAACTGTTCTGGGTTTTTGTTAGTTTCTTTTTCTTGTTGGGATTTTTGGTTTTTGTTGGGTTTTTTTTCACTTAGTAGATTATGGCAGGTTGTTTTTTTTTTTTTTTTTCCTATTTTCTTGCGCTTTTCTAAATTGATTCTAGGGGTTGGATGTCCAAAACTGGGTGTGTATATTTCTGCTGAGGTCTTTGTGAAGCTGATTAGGCTGAGAGAATGTGTTTGTGAAGGGCAGTTTTTTATTCATCCTTGAGTAAACCTTGCCTGCTTCACACGGGGCTGATGATACAACCTGATCTTGTAGTCCTCTGTAATGCCTAGACCTTTTCCATATGGCTGTTAAACGGCTAGTTTTGGATTTGTTTTACTCCATTGTGGTGGTGGTGGTGCTTTGGTTTTTTGAGTTGTTTTTGGTTTGGTTTGGTTTGGTTTGGTTTGGTTTGGTTTGGTTNGCCAGTTTTGGATTTGTTTTGCTCCACTTTGGTGGTGCTGGTGGTTTGGTTTTTTGTTTTTCTTGTTTTTTTTTTTTTTTTTTTTAACAGCATTTACGNGTTTGGTTTGGTTTGGTTTGGTTTGGTTTGGTTTGGTTTGGTTTGGTTTGGTTTTTTTAAACAGCATTTACATACTTTGATAGCTCCATGTAGTAGCCATTGCTGATTTCAGTAATGTCTTAAAAAATATTTTTTCTAGTTCTGAGTTGTAGTGCTTACTCTCATTTTGTTTTAATACTGGGGTTTCTTGCACTTAAATTAAGCAGCTCAGCTAATAAAGACAGTGAGAAGGAAAATCTTTCAGCAGATTTGACTTGATTGTCTTTTAAATTAGTGTAAGGAAGACCAATTCATTGATCAAAGCTTGTAATTCTCTGAGGATTCTTACAGATATAAATTAAATCATAACCTGGTCTTAAACCTGAATGTGATCTATAGTTTACATGGCCAGTGTGATAACATTGATGTCTTCTCAGCAGTTGCCATAGTAACCTCAATAGTTCTTTATGAGTTTGAAATATTTGCAATTATGAGTAGAATACACACGTTACTAAATATATATGAGCAAAAGCTTAACTACCATTTAAAGCAGTATCTATGTCAAGTATTAAAGTAAAATTTTAAAAAAAAAAAGTCTTCAACTTGTGATTTTATTACTTGGATGTTTCCAGTTTTGTTCTCCAGTCACATTGCAAACTTTGGAAGTACGAGATTTGGGACACCTTTCTACTCAGGTTATTAATTAATCTCTGCTTCCTGTGTTTCTGGACCCTGCACACAGGCCACTCACAGAGGGTTCCCCTGCTATTGAGACCACCCTCACTCTGTGTCCCCTTCAATTGCAAGAATAGGTAGAAAGGTCAAAGATAAAAGCTACTGAAATGTCAAGGATAAGCCTGCAAGACATCCTTTCATTTTAAATACCTTTTGTTTCCAGATGTATGTTAAACTTTAAAAAAGACACTGTGGATGGCTGAGCAGGTTAAAAATAGCTGGAGATTATTTTTAACCCAGCATTTCAAACCATGTGCAGTTTTCTGTTCTTGTCTGGATCGAGATGAGCAAGATCTGCTAATAATAGATGTTGTTATTAGCAGGAAAGAAGCAGAACATAAACACTTACTACAGTTGCAGGAGCAGGCCAATACTATTTACATAAATTCTGTGCATTCAGCTTCATCCTTTCCATGAGAATTGGTAGCCAGCAATAGCATGTTTGAGAGATACCTTGTTCACTCCTCAATATTAGCTTTTTTTTTTGTTAGTTTTACACCGTGTTGCATATTTCACTTTTTGACACCTACAATTTCATGGTAAGTAAACAGCAGATCTATATGTGGCCACTGACAGTAATGTGCCTTATTTTAGAAGCATTTTATGACCTGCTCAAATCCCTGCTCACAGTGGTATCATATTTTGGATCTGCACTTAGCAGCTTGCATCTGTTCCCTTCGGTGTTTTCCTTTGTTTATATGCACTTTAGTTTGCAGACCTCATCACGCTGCCCTAATGTGACCAAGGACATGTTTCTTTAAGGAAATAGCAACACCATAAAATGCTGCTACCTTTTATCACTTAATAAAAGAGGATCTCCATATTGGCATCTTTACTACGTATTCTTTAATTTATGATTGAAGTACTGCAATGTTTGTAATTGACTGGTTTGCTGGACAGTCTTTATGTCATGGTAGTTATATATACAGGATAAGCACCCTAACTGCATCACTGGGGAATAGCATTTAATGTGTTCTTTCCACAGATTTCACAACTGTTTTTCTCAGGTTATTTTCTTAGGGAAAAAACCTCTCTCTTTTTTTTCTCCACAGTCAATCATAGTTGTCCTGATGATCAGTTTAAGTGCCAAAACAATCGCTGCATTCCCAAGAGGTGGCTTTGTGATGGAGCTAATGATTGTGGTAATAATGAAGATGAATCAAATAAAACTTGTGCAGGTAAAAATTTTACTTGATTGTGCAAAGAGGTTCTCTAACTTCAGTTCCATAAATAGTTCAGGACTGATTTGAACTGAACTGAACCAGGCTGCTACTTGTAATCTGATTATTGACGCTTTAAATGAATTCAGATTTTGATGCCACTAAGGCTGGAATACAAATTATATTTTACTTAATCCATGTGCTTGACTGTGCTTTCCAAAGTAATTCAGCTCTTAATCTCTCCATATGGGTCGACTGTCAAAGCAATGCTCAGGTGCAAACTTTGAGGTACAAATCTTTTTTGGCAGTTAGAATTTTGTTTATTAGCATGCTGTGATGGGTGCCTGTCACCAGTAAATTTTATTTTATGCTGATTTAGTTTATGCATAATTAGTTATTGAGTTTCCACTCAGCGCCTTGAAATACTTTTCATTTCTGAGTTATTAACTGGAGAGTGGGTTTTTAAGCAGCAAGATGAAGATTTTTTTTACTGATTCCACTGTAGTAAATCATGGAATTCCCAATCTGTCCTTTGCTTGTGTGGAATTCATGTTTTGTGCTTGTTGTCAGAGCACACAAAACAAGCATTAAATCTAAAATATGCTACCTGCCAGCCATCACTGTTTTGAACTGAAGTGTAGTGAAAGACAGCACACATTGTGTATTAAAATATTCCCCGATGTCTTATTGCCTTGATATTCTTTGATCTCCAACTGTTTGCTTGTAGGGTGAGAGCCTAATTTGGAGTCCATTTTTTTTTATCCCTGTGTCAGTTGGCGATGGATAGAATTTTGTATTCTTGTTTATCCAATCACTCCTGCAGTGGCAAACATTATTAATGTTTTAAAAAGTTATTTCTTTGAAATATCTTAACCTTACATTTCTCTTTTGTGTTTTGGGCCACTTCTATGAAGAAAAAGGAAAATGGTAGTTGAAAATAAGAAATGAAGAAATATTCTTTCAGTCATTGGGGTTTTTGACATATCAGCCATTTTTTTAGAATGGAGAATAACATCCAGGTGAACTCTAAAAGCTTAAAATTTGGAATCAAAATCTGTGTTGCTATCACTGGCATTATTATGACTTCACATTTTAAATAAACAGAATTAAACGTAATGACAGTTTTCTATGTTAGCTTTTTAGTGGCATTTAACTATTCATCAGCTTTCAAAGTAATTTCTGCAGCTACATAGCACAAATTCTTTTAATGATCCTTATTTCTTCAGGAGAGAAAGACATGCATTGATTCCTTTAATGGATGATGACAATTAAGTGTTTGCAAAGGCAAGGATTCTAATTCCAGTGGGGCCAGGCCCATCACACAAGGGCTGATTCCCATTTTCCTGCGTAAATAGGAATTTCACAAGATCACTGATCATGGTATGGAATACAGGTTGTTGATGTTCCAACTGGTGGGCATTTTTGTGCCCTGATTTTTGTTTACTTCAAGCATCGGTGTTATTTTATCCCACATTAACGCTCTTCTTACCGCCTAGTTTTGCACAATTCTATCTAGAATTTCGTGTTCTTTTATGAGGAAGAAACCACTAAGAATTCCACATAGCAGAGGTAGAACGCAGCCCTGCAGATGACCTCCGTTTTCTCTGAAATCAAAGGAGGTGAATTAAGTTTAGTCAGAGCAGGGGAAAGGTGCAGCAGGCCAGGAGGTGCCCTCCAGCCCTGCAGCTTCTAAAACCAGGAACGCACCAGGAGGCCTAAGGGATCTAGTTCCATTTCCCTTGTATTTTTGGAGTGTTTTGTCTCGACAGCAAGAACTTGTCAGGTTAATCAGTTTTCTTGTGGGAATGGACGGTGTATCCCAACGTCATGGCTGTGTGACAGGGAGGATGACTGTGGAGATGGAACCGATGAAATGACGTCCTGTGGTAAGTAGATTTTTCTTCTGGTGGTGACAAAGTAAAAATATTCTGTAAAATATAAAACATACAAGGATCTCTTTTAATTTGAATTGAACTGATAATACTATTCCTGAAATGGCAAATACAGTTTATTTGGTTAGTAAATAAACCCAAAGCAAATGCAGCATTTTCTATTTAATGAGTTTTTAACTACAATACCAAATACACAGATCAATCAAGAGTTTTTTTTTAATTTACGGCCCATTATCAAATGCTGTCACCCTCAAAAATTATTCTTTATCTCTGCCACATACCTTTCCACATGGGTCCCCTCAGCATATTCTAGATGTCAATAAAATCAGCCTGCTTCAAGCCTCAACAGAAGGATATTTGATCTTGTATTTTTCATAAAAAAAAAAAAAGAATTTCTTGGTTCTATCATGAGAGAGTATCAGCAGCTGTGCTGACTGCTGCTTTGCTGAGATACTGCAGAGAGGGGTGTGCTCTCTCTAATCAGCTGCTTCCAAACAATTAAGGATTTTAATAGTCATTTGTTTTGCAGGGCACTGGTAACTGCTGTGAGTCTGAGAGCACAAGGGTCAATGAGCTGTCTGCAGATGCAGAATCACAGAATATGATGTATTGCAGCATAGAATCACAGGGGGGTTTGTGCTGGAAAGAACCTTAAAGACCATTTTGTTCCAACCCCCTGCCATGGACAGGGACACATCCCGCTAGACCAGAGCTCCATCCAAACTGGCAATGAATACTTGCAGGGGTGGGGCGTAAAATGAAGTCATTACATGAGGAAAAATAGTAATATTGTTGAGGTAGACTTCTAATTACCTTGCTTCAAAGCACATGAGCTCAGTTGCGTACAGAGGGAGGATGAGTGACCAGGGGACTCGTATTGTGCAATCCCTAAAATTCTAGCTCTCTGTGTAAGGGCACAGCATTGTTTCTCAGTGCTAGAACAGGTTCTCTGCCTGTACCCCGTGTTCTCAGTCACGTCAGCAACAGATGTTGCTGGCACCTTTGTAAGTGCTCCCCACGACCATTTTGTTCCAACCCCCCACGAGCTTTGTTCAGTATCCTCTCAGCTGCTCCAGAACATTACTTCTGATCTTTTAACCATGTTTTATTTCACTGGCTGTTTTTCTTTCTAGCCAAACTTGACACGTTTCATGTTTTAGAATCTTGTTTTGTTATCCTCAAACACTGTGGCTGTGTAAATACGTCAAATATTTCATTTTTCATCCTGCCCTGGAATCTGATCACTGATGGGCATGCTAATGGCACTTATTTACCTGTTTTGTTTAGTGGGAGATATTTCCTTCTACTAAACAATTTAAAATTCTTGTATCCATAAGGACATAGAGAGAAATGAGATTGGTGTTTACACTGTGGAGAGACTTCACTGGGAGCTCAAGGGTCACCTGTCTTGGTTTCAGTGTCTCCAGGGCAGCCAGGACAGGGCTGGGTGTGCATTAGCTGCAGGATGTGCACAGCTGCAGGATCTGCATCCCTGTTCTGTGAAGTAGGAAAGGACCACAGGGACAATGAGGGGAAGTGTTGTGTCCCCTCTAGGATGTGAGCAGGAGCTGTGGATAGTGGTGAAGGCCAGGGCAAACCCTGGAGATGCTCCAAAGCATTCTTGGAAAGGCTATGGAGGGCTGGGAATTGTCAGCTGGCTGCTGCTGGTGGTGGTGAGGGTAATCACAATTCATTTTAATCAGTTTCTGTCCCTTTGTACAGGTGAACATAAAGAAAATGAAGTCTTGGAGGCATTCATGTATGGAAAAGGGGAAAATTACATTTAATTTACGAGTTAAATTTGTGGAAAATTATTTGAAAAAGCAAAATTAAAAGTTACTTTCAGCTTTGCTTGAAGCACATGAAGCATTTTGTGGCTAAGCACTACTGCAGTTGCACACTTCCATTATTTTTATCTGAACAGATTTTTTTTTGTCACTGTAAAGTTTTTGTTTAACAAAAAACCCCAAACAAACAAACGAAAAACCCAAAACACCAAAACTCCCAAACCAAGAAACTCAAAACAAACAAACAAAAACCAAAACCAAGCAAGCAAAAAAGCAAGAACTTTCTAGAAGTAACTGACAAAGTGTTGCCATCAATGGTAGCTTTTCTTCCCTCCCTTTTCTGTTTTGAAGCAGGATAATCACCTCTGTTCAATGAAGTTCTTGGTGTTCTCTATTTAATTTTTAAATAAAAGTTTCTATTATTTTAAACCTACTATTAGATGCAGCTGGTTTTGTTTTGTGCTTCATGTGTGACTCTTTTTTAAGCCAAAACTTCCCAAGCTTCAGTAAAACAAAACAAAACAAACAAAAAAAAAGTTATTTCATTTCTCATCCTAGGAAAATTCTATTTTTATGTGGCATTTTTAAAAAATTTAGAAAAAGTCTTCAGTATTTTCCAAAGTGTTTAGCTGGTTAATAATAAATGCACACATCTACCTATGTCATTGGCTTCAGATGAAAAAGAAGTCTGAAAAAATTCAGAACATATTCAAGTTACTCTATGCAGAAGCAAATTCAGTAATTCTAGAAACAAATAGCTGTGTTCAATACATATTATTCTTTGTGAATGATATTGTCTCAGATTTCTGCTGCTTTGCTGGAACGCTGGGAGGAACTGCTTGTGAAGGCTGACATTTTAATTTTGGATTTTATCGTGCCAGTGTAGAGTAACTTTATTTCTTGGCTGTTCTTTAGCTTGGCACTTAACCTTCCCATTTAATAGTGCTCCATTTCCTGTCTCGTACTGGCAGTGCTGTTGCAACTGGAGAACTCTTATGTAAATAAGCACAGGGAAAATAAAGTTTGTATCAGTCATCAAGCTATGGTTAGTCTTAAATATTAGTTAGTGGCAAAACCAGCCCTGGTTTGATGGGAATACAGGACCATGCCATTTGTCACAGAGTAATGAATTTCTTGGTCCATGTTGATGAAAGGTAGGGCTTGGACAGTATTTAGAGTTTAAAGCTATTTTATCTTTTCTTTTTGATGTCTTACCTTTTTCTCCTGTCCCAGTTAAGTACCTGGAAGGTGCAAATGTTTGCTACAATGCACTTGTGTGATTTATGCATATAGGAAGGTGGCAGAATATTACTGAAGAGGATGTTATGTTAAATAGCTTTTATTTATTTTTGAATGCTTTCACAGAATTCCCAACATGTGAGCCACTAACTCAATTTATCTGCAGAAATGGAAGGTGCATTAGCAGCAAATGGCTCTGTGATTCAGGCAAGTATCGAGTCCTCTATATCTGAAATGAGTATGAGGGGAGGGATATCACATAAATATTGCTTTGATGTTCTTTTTTTCCGAGACTCGTATCGTCAGTTTGTCTTGCAAGCCACCAGATAATAAATAAAGCATTTTTAAATTACTGACCTGACCTAGAAATCAGCAACATTGAAGGTTCAGATATGGAATGAGGCATTGGATATTCTAATAGGTACAAATACTATATTATGTAGAATGAAGTAAGATGATTCATTACCTTGACAAAAAGAGAAGGAAAGCAGAGCTATTGCTTATGAAAGTATTTTCTGTTTTTAGAAAACAATATGGTTTCAGTGACCAATATATCTGATTTTTTGTTCTTTGTGGACAAGTTCAGTTAAATAAACAGCATCCCTGAAGAGTGAAGGCCAGCAAGAGTTTATAATGTATTTAGTTCTTTTGGCTGGACGAGTACATTATTGAATGTTCAAATGAATTTCCTCTCAGAGCTTGTGGTGTGGGAGTGAGGTCACTCCAGCCCTAACAACATCGGGTTGGTCCAAAGCATTTGATGTTTCTATAATTTTATTTGTCTGACAGGAATTTTTAGCTGTAAACAGACAAATTCCCAAAATTATCACAGTGTGCTGGCTGAATGTCTGTGCATGGAGACCCTTTAGAGTGTACCTAACTTATTTATCTCCTTCCTCCCTTGATGACCATGATCAAATTACGGGAATTGCTTTAAGACTGTTGTAATGACTACAACATTAGAGTAATGAGAAACGGCAGTCAGCAGTTATTTATGTGCTTTCTCCACTTTTCACTCTTGTAAACACACAGGAACAAAGTTTAATACTATTGAAAAGAAATTCATCAGGTCTTCATTTTGGTTCATATGAAGCTGTTGGTGTCTGTGATTAACTGTCTTAGCTGATCACAGAGAATAAAAGAAACCCACTGTGTTTGAAAGCCTGTGCAGTTACACACAGCTAAAGAAATTAAGAAAATCTACAGCCTTCTCATGCTTGCTGGTGTCTCTGATTGAATAATTGGGTATGGGGTTAGACTATCCAAAATGACAGAGTTGAGTGCTGTTAGTAAATAAGATTTAAGGTGTTACAAGCATTAGAAATAATTTGATGCCTGTGGGCAATAAACATACTACTTTATTTACTGCATTTTTTTTTTCCTCTTGCCTTTTTCAAAATTATTTTTGCTACTTACATGTTTCATTCTGATATTTTCTATTTCAAAATATTTCAAAACATTACCGTTTGCAGATGACGACTGTGGCGATGGGAGTGACGAGCTGGGCTGCATTCACTCGTGCTCTGCTGATCAGTTCAGGTGTCAGAATGGCAGATGTATCCCGAGCCACTGGGCATGTGATGGTGACAATGACTGTGGAGATTTCAGTGATGAAACCAAAACAAACTGCAACAGGGAAGGTTAGTTTTTTGGGGTTGTTTTTTTTTTTTTTTTTTTAATTTTCTTTTTCTTAAACTTTTAACACTTACACAGAGAATAATTTGTTGTAAATACCTGACCTTCAGCAAATGGAAAAAGAAAAGATTCTTTTAACCTTGATAAAGGTTGGAATGGGAAATATGTCAAGCGCAATGTGACAACACAGAAGTGTATCATGAGAGGAATGCATTTGAAAACAGAATGGCATTACAGTGAGATAAGATTTATGGTTTTACTTTAGTGAATTATGCCAGGTGTGGTGTTTGTCTCATTACAGAGATGCGTGCTGTCTAGGTGAAGAGACCCTAAGAAGCATTCTTTAAGTTATTATTGATATTTTTTGGTTTTTTTCATCCACTGGAACAGTCATACTCTCATTTTTGTGTGATGCAAGTCTGAGTTTGTGAGATTTCTTTTACATAAAAGCATTTTAACAAACTACAGCCCTATTTAAATGCCATATGTTATATTTCTTTTGAGTGGGGAGAGAAAGGAAGGATGCCCATGGCAAAGGATAAAGAATAATCAGATCAGAATAAAGAAATATCTTTCATTTTTTCTCCTAATGTCTTTTCTACAACAAAGTAATTGCACACAATATTATTGGTTCCTATTAATAAGTTTATATTCTAAATCTAGTTGCATACCTCATACAAATGCACAAATTATCAGAATACCTGCATGAGTGAAGTCCTTAATTTTTATATATTTATAAAATTATTTTTATCTATCTCTATCAAAATGATTAGTCTGGAACTGGACAACCCACTTTTACCCCTGTTCATTTCCATTTTGAAACTTTAAGCCTTGCTGTAATTTTTTACAATAGAATACAGGAATGTCCATTATGTAGGGGGAAAAAAAAAAAAAGCAACAACAAAGCAAAGTTAAATAAAATAAAATGTATATTTATAAACAGTGCTACAAGAATGCATTCAAATAATGCTTTTTGGTACAAGCAGGAAAGTATCAGATGCCATTAGTTTAAAGTTCATGTTATTGTCGTTAGTATGTTTTTAAATAATTGAAATACAGTTGTAATAGTTTGGGAAAAGAAAAACAAGAATAAAATTGAAAAGGCCATAAGCTAGAAAATGCTTGGAGAATTATGTATGTGATGAATAATTAAAATCTCAAGTAATTACTCTCTGGAACAGTCAGCACTGATTCCAGGGCTGCACTGAGTGGAGCTCCTTGCTCTGGAGCTCGGAGCAGCTCCAGGTGCTCTGCCCGTGCTGTAACAGCACAAACCAGGCACCAGTGGGGCCTTGTTAGAGCACAGGTGGGACCTTCTGGGAATGGGGAGGTGGAGCCATGGGGTAAAAAAGGAGAACGAGGAAGGATGAGGGAAACCAGCTTGAGGATTAAATACAGGGTTTGCAAGGCAGCAGGGAAACTTCATCAGCCTTGGTCCTCCTTACGTCTCCAAACTCCTTCCTGTCTGACAGATGTGAAAAAAGGAAATAAAAACTGGTATTGAGCCTTTGGTGAAGGGGGACTGAAGGAAGTGAGGAGAAGAGTTTGTCTGAAGCTTGTGGTGATGAGTTATAGGAAGGAATGGGGCATTTTGAGTGTTATACTTGGGGACTCTGATTTTGGCTTTGTTTAGGAAGAGGATTCTAAGTCAGTGTAGACTTGTAATGGAAAAAAAAAATCTTCACACGAGCAAATTCTTCAATGTAATTCTTGTTTTTCTAAGAAACTCCCTCTCCTGGAAGGTGCAGTGGGAGGGAATTTCAGTGCAGTCCTGATGGGAACTGCGTTCCTGAGTTGTGGCGCTGTGACGGAGAAAAGGACTGTGAAGATGGCAGTGATGAAAAAGGCTGTAATGGAACTCTGCGAGTGTGTGATGAGAAAACAAAGTTCTCCTGCAGGAGTACAGGTATGTGCTTGCAGGTGCATTTTCCTCTCACTTACTTCAGGTGTGTCTGTGTGAGTTTGTGTTGTTCGATCACGTATCTACTCTTTAACTAATGCTTAATGCTAACAAGGTGAGGCTGCTTATTGTAATCCTTCCAGGAAAATAATATTGATTTACATGCCCTGTTTTCTGATTTACAATATAAAATTTATGAGTTTTGAGATTACTTAAAGCTGAAACCACTCTCTATGATAGTACATCACATCAAATACTTAAATATAGCATTTAATAGTACTCCAAAGTTCAGGTATTTTCTTCTATTTCCCATTTGTGGCCCTAGAAGAAAGTTGAAGAAAATGGCATAAAGTACCTTGAATATGTCAAAGAATTAGGACTACAGCACTGGAAATTCGAAGTGCAGTATTGGAAGAAAAATACATTCTTTGATTATGTTTAAAATCATATTTTTTCCCCTAAGTATGCTTCACTAAAAGGTGTGAAAAGAATGTGGCAATCATTGCATGAGGTTATGCAATGATATAAAAAATAACGTTTAGATGGAACATTTTTTTTTAATGGAAAGTCCAGTTAAGGAAGAAATAATATATGTCAGCGCAGCATTTTTTTTTTTTTTTTTTGTAATTTCTATCGAAGCTTTGTGTGATATTAGGACTAAAATAACTTTCACAGCAATATTTAATTAAGGTTATAGGAAGTAGTAATATTGTTGCCAGTGGGCAACTACAATTATTGAAAGCAGGGAGAAGCCCTTTTGATGCCTGTGCTGCAGCTAAGCATGATAAAGGTTGCACATGAGTTGTGTGAACTCTGTCCAAAAGTATCTTGCTGTTACTTGGATTTTAAAGTTGTAAAAATCATAAAGTCTGGAAAAAGAAATATGGAATCCTGAATTGCGTCTAAAAAAAAAATTTCCTTTTTTGTGCTTACCGTTTCCATAAAGATTTGTAGAATAAGTAGCATTTAAATGAAACACTTTCTATACGTAAAAATGGATTATTCCCTTCTAACACAGTGGTCTGTTTCCTGAAACTGATTGATAGAAACCCTGATATAGGAAATAGCATCAGGAAGAAGTGTATTTCCTAGTGCCTAAATGGGGAAAAGGTAACACCAGCCCAAGTGGCAAAAGCAGAATTATTAGAAGGGAAAAAAAGTGAAATCTCAATAGATGAGGTTTATTTTCATCAGCTGCGTTTGGAACGCTAATGAGACAAGATATTACTACTTTAGTTAAGAGAAAGCAGAGAGATAGGTTAGAGGCACTGTGGAATAAAAGATGAAGTGCAGACTTTAGTTATTAGGCTCTATAACCTTTCAGAAATGCTTGCTTCTTAGGGTGGGCTTTGGTTTCTTACTCGTCCTGAATGATTTTAGATACAGAGAATGGAAAACCTTTTCTGGTGCTAAGCTAAGATTTTCCAAATACAGCTGCCATAATAACAGGAAACAGCAAATTTTTAAATTTAATTTAAATTCAGCATAATTGTCTGAATGAGTTGTCTTTTCAACAGGGAGCTAGAACTGCATTTCAAAGTCCCCAGTCCAAACTACATTCCCTCGTTATGTACTTCCCTGTGTTTGCAGTTGTGTAAGGAGGGCACGATCTCTGTTTACAGGATGAAGGGTGACTTCTCTGGCTGCCACATAGAAATACAGCAAAAACAAATTCAGCAAACATTTGCTGAATTCAAGGGCGTGTGGCTTTGATTTGAAGGAAAATGCAATAGTGCTTGTTTGTCGTGTGGAGACACCACTTGAGCAACCAGTTATGACAGTCATAGTTTTCTCTTTTGCAATTTTTCTTCCTCCTGGAAGGCGCAAAACTTGTTCTGGAGGATGCACTGTAGCAGAAAACAGCAAAGGCAAATTTTTGTTTAGCTACTCTTCAGATTGTTCCATGTGGTTTGGACATAGGAGTAATAATGGGTTTATGAGAAATAGTTACTGGAATGTTTCATAAGAAATGTAATTTTCTCTGTGCATGATTCTAATGAAATAATGCTGTCTGGCGTGCACATTCGTGGCAGTTGTTCAGATGAGGAGGTACTGGCTACTTCTGCCCTCAGAGATGGTTGGGTGGTGACATCTCATACAGGATGTGATGGGTCTGTGTAGGAGCGTGTGTGTGGAGGGAGCTGAAGCAGCCAGTACCTCTGGAGGGAAGTGGCAGCTGGTGAGAAGAGCAATAGTGAGATGTTACTGCCCATTTTTTCTTTATTTCTTTTCATTTCACGTCCATAATTAGGAGCTGCAGAGTCTTTCCTTGCTGTGGCTTTTGTGGCTTTGGTTAATGTGTCACAATGCCACAGGCAGGAGTGCCAAGCTCTAAACCCAGACTTTGTTAGCATTCAGCCAAAAGGGATTTTTCTGCTTAGGGAGATGGTGATCTCAAGAACCCATTACCCAGCTCCTTTTCCAATATTCAGTTAAGAATCTGTGACAGAGGGTGTTCTATAACCTGTGTATATGGCCTTTTGTCTCTTGCCTCTAGTAGCTGAGCATTTTATTCCTAAAAAGTCACCTGACTCTTTTGGGTATTTAATGACTTCTGCCATTTTTAGGGTCCCTAAAAACATCATTTGTTGAATAAACCAATACTTTTATTCCTCCCCTTGCATATCTTCTTTTTTTTTTTTTTTTTTTTTAAACGCCTCTAGTGTTTTTATTGGTCTCACTGTAACTGTCCCAGGCTGTCTTTGAGCTGCTGTATCCAAAGTCAGCCGAAATGCTGTGGGGTACTTGAGCTACCAGATTTCAGAATTGCTTTTCTACTTTTTTTCAAAAAACATCTCATGTTTGTTTGTAGTGATGTCTGATGAAAAATATACTAGAGGTTGCACAGCAGTTGGCTACGAGAAGCAGTCATTACCTGATTGAGATTGACTGCCCTTGGGCTTCTGCTAGCCAATTATTTCCTGGTTTTTAGTTAGATTAGGCTTCTTTTAAATTAGACTAGACTAATTTAAATTGTACAAAGATCCAATTTTATATTTTAAGTTCTGATTCTGTCCTCCAAAAATTGTTACAAGCTTGTGCTTCAGCTCAGTTTTATGTACTACATAAATTTATCCTTTTTATTCCATCTCCCTACTTTTCAGTTAGTAGTGCTACACCAAGGGCAGAATCTGTGCAATCTCACTTAAAATGTCATCTAATTACTCTAATGATCATAATAAAGTACTTCAGTGAAGACAAATGCAAAAGAGCCATGAATACTTCAGTTTAGTAAGCAGTACATCTGAGCTGTAATATTTATTTTTTGATTCGTCATACTTACTGTTCTTTTTATTTTTTCAAGCAGCAGTTGTTGGTATCCTACCTACTCAGTGGACTATTATTTTATACTTTTTTTTTTTCTTACATGTAATAATACATAAGAGAGAAAATAAGATTATGAGGAAAGAAGTAGTATTTATTTGGAATGGAAAATAAGGAAAGTACGTAGAGGAAATTAAGTCAATGGGTGCTGTTTATAACAACAGCAGCAGTGGTGCTGTCTGGATGGAGATTGTCAGAGTCCAGATGTAGATGTGTGGCCAAAAAATCTGGTGCTGAGGAAGGCTGAGAAGGAAAGGTTTTCCAGAAACTTGATGAGGATCTTGGTAGTATTTTTACCCTTAGTTCATGGCATCATTGTTTTCTGTGGTAACAGCTCTCTTCTTTAGGCCCATTTTTCTTTCTCTCCTGTCTCATCCAGGAGTCATTTATAAACATCCATTTTCTACTAAAATCTTTAAATTGAGAAATGACCACATTTTTGAAACAGTGTGGTTCAGTCTAAGTCCCACGTGTATTCTTCGGGACGAGTGAGATCATTGACCATCACAACATTTTGTTAAATGTGTCAGACTGGACCATTCTGTAATGTTGATGAGACTGAGTCCATCCTATAGGTTAGGAAGACATTGTATTACAGCTTTAGGCAGTAAGAATTAGCTACAAGAGGAAACAGTGCAATTCCTGCTCCAGTAAAGTAGTTTTCCTATGGTCGAAGATGTAATCAGTCAAAAAACCTCCTGGGTTCAGTATCCCAACAAAGACTGAATGAGTGTGTAAATAGTTAATTCTGTTGATAATATTTGTAGGAAATAAAAAACGTTGGAAAAGCATTTGGATCAGGCTTTCCCACATACTTGCTGCTCAGGCCTTCTGTTTCACTGTGTTACACAAAAGAGTGATGGAAAAGGGCATATATAGCTATTGAGGCAATTAATTTATGATGGAATTTTACTAAAAAGGTTCCTGGAAACCAGAAGTGTGAGTTTCACTAAGGAGCAATAAAGGAAAAATACTTCAGTGAATTTTAAGTAATGATTTCAAGGCAGTCATAATATTTCATTAAGTCCATCTCTTTAGACTCTTGGCAAAGATTAATTCCTTGATAGTATATTCTACTTAAGAACATGTCATATCTATCATAATGAAAGATGAATCTTTCATTATAAAACATATCTTCACTAAGGTACGAGAGAGGCAGGGAAACTGATTTGCTCTGTAAACATTTGAATGCATAAAAGATTAAAATAACAGATTAGGAGCTCTACTGGAAGCAACTTCAATTTACTTTGGGTTATGGTTGGTTTGGTTGATGTTGGTATTTTCCATTAGCTTGCATTCTACTGCTGTGTTATAGTAATATATAAAATCAATGATCATTCAAGATAATAAAGAATAGGGACACTTTTTCCAAACACTTAATGATAAGCTGCATACATATCATGCATAGAGTTTTGTTTCCTTGTGTCTGTGCAATTCTGTCTTTTCAGTATGGGATATTTGGGACTTTGGCCACCAAAGAAAATGGTGGAAGATTTCATTCTAATTGACACCTCTCCCTGTTTGTTTTCAAGCTGATTTTGCACTGGTAAAATGAGGTTCTGTTGTTTAAACCCCACATTCGGTGTAGTATTATCCTGAAGTTTCACTTCTTGTTTTTCTTCACCAAAAGTGAGAACAGTCTCACATTTGCCACATGAGTGCTGCAGAATCATATTTTATTCAGTGTTCTTGTTTCACTGTCTTTTATCCCCTTGACTTTCTGTGAGGACATCAGCATTTTTTTGCATCAAAAGAAGACTAAAATGTCAAACCAAATGCATTAAACTAATCTTCAACAAATATTTCCTTTAAAGAAGATTGAAATCTGATACTGTATAAGCTGGGAAGGGTGGGCAGAAAGTCGTGTCACTTCATGCTGAGCAGATTTGAACTTATGAGTCTCAGGCTTTGCCAGTCAGTGCCCGGGCACGCACCAGAATTGCTGTCAATGGAACTAAACATTCCCAGGATCTTCCTTCCCATTCCAATTGATTTTCTCTGCATAATTAATTCATGGGCAAAAAAAAAGATTCTAGATCAGCTTCATAGCCCATGGTTCTATCTGTTCTCTCTCTGTCAATTGGAAAATAAAGTATGTGACATTTGTGTTCAGTCTCGGTGTTATCAAAATTTACAACTAACCCCTCCTGTAGGTAGCAAGTTTATACCTCAGAGCTGAAAAATAGGTTGGGAGAGGAGCACACACACATCTGTAAGTGTCAGCATTCACAACCTTGGCTCTTTTCATTAAAATCTCTCATTTTGTTCATTCTAAATTAATACCTGTATGTTTTTTAAAGATTAAAATCTCTTTTTTAATCAAGAGGCTGTCTTGCATCTCTAAACATTGATCGTCACCACAATCTTCTTCCCCCTTTTCAGAGGTGATCTGAACACTGGTTTGACAAAACTGAAATCATGCCAGAAATTTCATCTGCTGCAGTTATTTTGTCTAAAAGCTGATTATTTATCTGACATCACTGGGGAATGGGTTGTGTCTATTTCCTAGAAAGATTTTTGCTTTGCAAACCCATGCAAATTAAAATTCATATATTGAAACATTGCTCCCATGGAGTGCCGTTGCAGTAGAAGATAAAGGAAGAGAGATGAAGAAAAGCAGAAATTTTAAAAAAATAAGAAAATTTTAATATCATTTGGTGTATCCAACAGATTTTGAAGATGTGTCCTACCTGTACACAGTTTTGTTCGGCACACAAATAAGTAGGATTGGTGTTGTTTGAAAAATTAGATGGTCAGCAGTGCTGTGGATGATGCTTCAGAATATAAGTGCGAGTTGGTTTCTTTCTGCTCATGAAAGAGGAAAGTACTATGAATAGAAAAGCATAATAAAAAAAAAAAAGAAAAAAATCTGTATATTGCTTTGAAGGTTTTTGTTTTTGTTTTTCTCCTAAAGTTTCCTTCCAGTCTGATTTCCTGTGTTTATTGTCTCTTTTCCCCCAAGGGAGATGCATTAGCAAAGCGTGGCTATGTGATGGCGATATTGATTGTGAGGATCAGTCTGATGAGGATAATTGCGAGGGCTATTTGTGTGGACCACCAAAATACCCTTGTGCTAATGATACCTCCATCTGCCTACAGCCTGAGAAGCTCTGCAATGGGAGAAGAGATTGTCCTGATGGATCTGATGAAGGCGATCTTTGTGGTACTTCTTTTAGACCCATTTTTCTGATTGTTCATGATGCTGTCTGTTGCAATACCTCCTGTAAAGAAAAAGGTTCTCGTGTTAATAGTACTGAAATTTTATAACTAGAGCCTGCATGAGGATTTTTGTTTAGCTAAAACCATACTGCGTTTACGCTTGAAGTGTTAGTTTTCTTCAGTTAAGGCAAAGGAGACAAGTCTTTCATTTTCAAAGCCCTTAAAACATCCCTGGAGGTAAACAATTTAAAGGGCATTGATGTCTAGGGAAGGACTTCAGCCTATTTGCAGTTCCCTCCAACTACAAAAGCTGAGTTCATGCCATAGAATGCTTTGGCTTGGAAGGCACCTTAAAGGTCATCTCATTCCAACCTCCTGCTTAGGCAGGGATAGTTCTGCTAGCCCAGGTTGCTCCAAGCCCCATCCAGCCTGGATTTGGACCCTTCCAGGGATGGGGCAACCACAGCTTCTCTCGGCAACCTGTGCCAGGGCCTCAGCACCCTCAGAGTCAAAAATTTCTTCCCAATATCAAATCTAACCTGTCCTCTGCCAATTTGAAGCCATTCCTCCTTGTCCTGTCACTCCATCCCTTGTCCAAAGTCCCTCCCCAGCTCTCTGGAACATCTTTAGGCACTGAAAAAAGGTTTGAAGGTCTCCCTGGAGCCTTCTCTTCTCCAGGCTGAATGCCCCCAGCTCTCAGCCTGTTCCCAGAGCAGAACTACTCCAGCCCTCAGAGCATTTCGTGTCTTTCCCTGCACTTGCTCCAAAATGCCCCCATCCTCCTCATGTTGGAGGCGCCAGAGCTGGATACAGTCCTTCAGGTTAGATCTCACAAGAACAGAGGGAAGAATCTCCTTTCTTTTGAGGTCCAGCTCTTTTTGATGCAGCCCAGGACGCATTTGGCTTTCTGGGCTGCAGGCTCACATTTCTAGGTCATGTTGTGCTTCTCATCTACTAACACCTCCACTTCTTCCTCCTCAGGACTGCTTTCAATCCTTTATATTCCCAGCCTGTATTTGTGCTTGGGATTGCACAAGGTCCTTGTATTTGGCCTTGTTGAACTTCAAGAGGTTTGCACAGGCCCCACCTTTCAGTCCTGGCAAGGTCGCTCTGGATGGCTTCTTTTCCTTCCTGCATCACCCACACAACTCTCTCTCATCAGAAACTTGCTGAGGGTGTCCTCAATCCCACTGTCCATGTCACATACAAAGGTGTTAAGCAGCGTCAATCCCAACACTGGCTCCTGAGGATCACCACTTGGACACAGAGCTACGCTAGAAAGTGTTGCAGTAAAGCTACCAGATGAATGAATGGTTGCACATCAGATAATTTTAAAAATAAGTATAGAAATCTGTTTCAGAAATATAAACATTTGTTTTCCCATCTTTGAGGCCTTTTTAGGTGTTTTAGTTGACTTTAAGTATATGCAACATAACTGACAGCCCTTGCAGCACTTAATTATTTTTTCCATGTTATTTCAGACGAATGCTCACTTAACAATGGTGGATGTAGCCATCAGTGTTCTGTGGTTCCTGGAGGAAGAATCGCGTGCTCCTGCCCTGCAGGATTCAACCTTACTACAGACAACAAAACTTGTGAGATTATGGATTACTGTACCAAGCACCTGAAGTGCAGCCAAGTTTGTGAACAGCATAAAAATACTGTCAAGTGCTCATGTTACGAAGGCTGGAAGCTCAGTAAGGATGGAGAAAGCTGTGTTAGTACTGGTAAGCTGAAATTCATGTGCATGTTCTATATTCAGGATGTTAATAGCTGTGATGGCCATTTACTGACATCTTATTTCACTTTTTTTTTTTTTTAATGAGAAATATAGCCTGGGATTATCCACACATGCGTTTGATCGCAGTCTAAGGACTCATTAAAACTATCTCTATTCTTGATGTACAAAGGAGTGTTGAAACGTTAGGTCGTACCTAACCTAAAATACCAGATTTTTCTAGGATTATTAATACAGCATAACTCTGAGACTGATTGAAGTTTTATGCAGTTTTTCATGTGTAGGTAATATGCATAGGGATATATGTATATACACAATTTTACATTCTATATGGGGGATTTATGACGAAATGGATCAATCATGATATTGATCAGTATTGGTTGAGGGTTCAGAAGGTTAATTTCAATGTGCAACAATGTGCTGGCTGTTAGCATTCAATATTTAAGCTGTGTTTTTTTTTCCCCTAAGGCATTCTGGTACTTGTTTTTTGACAGCAGTAAGAGCCCGCTCAGCTCACTAATCAAGGTGAAAACCAACATGAGCCAAAACAGGAGAGGGGAATGTATTCCCCTCATTGCTCACTATTAATAAGTACTGAAGTATAATTTGGAAACTATGTTAGAGGTGTGTTTTTTAGGTGCAGTGCTGTGTGTAAAACAGAAACATGCATGTGCAATATAAACTGTTATCACACCTTTACCTCCCCAGTAGGGACTTAAAAATAGTATTGAGTTTGTTTTCTAGATTTTCTTAATTCAGCATTCTTTGAAAATTTTATTCTGTATTATCTCTATTCTTTCATAGAGTCTTAGCAATTCTGAACAGAAATATCTTCCACATTGCTCATTGCTTAATGGGATATTTCACAATTCAGTAAATATGATTAAAATAGTCTTTATTTATTCTTACTCTGCAGTGATTGTTGTTAAAGTTCTTGCTTTATGTCTGTGCTTTGGTCTGGTTCTCAATGATTTTTGATCAATTTGATTTACTACATTATGGACATTTCCAGTAATTGAAAGAAGTGCATTCTTACTGGTTTAGAGAAATGAAAGGATTAAAAGAATTTAAGGCAGTGTTAGTAACTTATGTGAGGAAAGAGTGAAACAAACTTTAAATTAGATCAGGTAGAAGTGACCAATATTTGGAAACTAAGTGGGGACTAAAAGTGAAGCATACTCACTTGTGCTATAAAATAAAAAAAGTGAGATACAGTTTTCTTTTTATTCTTAAACCCATGAGATATTTCTGCTTAATGTTTACTGGTGTTGGTGAGAATCTGAAGTTACAAACTGATTTCTCCAGATTTTTTCGAAGAATGTAATACTAAATATGTGATCTGAGACCCGTGATGTCAGCTGATATAAAGAAAAATGATACCTTTCTTTACAAACTGTGATGATACTACCCTAATGCCATCAAAGCTGTGACAAAATTATTCCACATTAAATATGGCATGTGCTTTTAGAGCCACTAATCATCTTGGCCCTTTTCTGCTTATTTAATTCAAAAGGCACGAGAAGTTCTCTGGAGGACAGATCCTCTGACACTTCAGTTGTTGACAAGTGTGAAGGGCATTTTAGAAAAGTGAGAATGTTTTTGGTTCCATTTGTGAATCTATGAGACTCAAAATGTCCCCATCATTTAAGTCTCTGGGCATGAGATCTTGAACGAACTTAGAATAAAGAAAAAAATCTTTTATATACTACTATTCCAAGTAAAGTTCAAAGTGACCTTCTGAAGATAAGCTGTCCCCCAAATGCCAAACTACTGTTTCAATAATTCCAGTTGTTATGAAGTAATTCATAGGACAGCCATATTGATTTAAGATGCCTTGAACTAGGAGTGGGTGTGTATTCTATTAGAACAGTAACTAATAATCTGTTTTCCAGAAGAAAAAAGAAATTACTCAGAAGAAAATGAGAAAGTTGCCCTTTAGCCTTTTTTTTTTTTTTCTTTAATCTGAAATAGCATTTTTCTGTGTGTAGGAAACATTTCACAAGTACACAGCAATAACTAGTAAAGTTAGTATGCAGCACATTTTCAGAACATTGTAAAAACATTTACTTGTGAGCCCATCAGAATGGGAATATGGGTGCTGAAAATGTGGGAATTATGTGATTTTAGCTTTTTTTCCCCTGATTGCATTTCAGTATCAAAAAGTGTGCTTGTCAGAGGCGTCTAATGAATTGCCAGAGAAATATAATGAGCTATAGAATAATAAGTATATAGAATTAAAATGCTTGAATTGAGGAGCTCTTTCTAGTTTCTCTTTCAAAGCCTTTCTTAGTTTCCCCTGTTGTATCTCATTTCTACTTAGATTGTCTTTCTTTCTTGAGGGTTTGAAGTGTTGTCTTTTTTCTCCTCCAGAGTTTCTTCACTTTCCACGTCTCTTGTTTTCATCTCGTTTGCTTTTTGCTGTTCTGGCATTGTTACATTACTGACTTCCCAAACATTAAACGTTTCCTTTACATTTAAATTTGTATTGATCAAACTGAGAGTATGTTACCGAGCTCCATTATTCAGATAGAAAGTCAATACAAATTATGTTTTCATACTCATGTTCCTGGTTTCTCTTGGAACACATTTCAAAATAAGTTGTGCTGATATATTGCACTTGCTCTTTTAAATGATAATAAGCATTCAGAACAGCAACAAAAAATTACTGTTCTTAAAATAAAGATATTTAAATTTCATGTTTACATTCAACCTTTCAGACTTTGGAATAGTAAAAGTTAGACGAGATCAGAAACACTTAGCTTAGTTTAAAATTGACTGTCAGCCTTTTCTAAGCAGTGGGGACTCTGTTACATCACTTCACATATACATATATATATAAAATTGGAAAAGAAGATGATGTGTCTGTCTGTTTGATCTGTCTTAGCTGGTTTGAAACTCAATTTTGCTCTAATTTCCGGATCACCTTCAATACTAAAATGGAGGGGGGAATAGTCCAATCCTCTCTGAGCACTGTCAAACTTTTAATGAAGGTTTTCTTCGGAATCTTTATGAAGTTATTGTTTTTCTTTGAGGTAATTTCCATAAAAGCACAGTGTAGATTGCTTGCTGTGCTGCTGTTGTTACATTAAGCTTCAATCAAACAATAAGGTTCAGTCAGAATTTCTCCTAAGAAAGAATTTTAAATGTAACCCCCTGGAAAGTGTGAAGCATTATACTTTATACACCCTTTTTTGACAGCATTGTTAGGCAGTTTTCTTCTAGCAGAGATTTTTTTTTTACAAGTTTTCATGTAGTTTATACTTTGTTTGCATCAAATATTTTATACACTAACCTTTATGGTAAAAAAGTTTGAGGCATTTATGAAATCAGAAAGTGCAGAAATGTGATTTTTCTCTAGCAAATTGATAACAGTTAATTTTCCTTAAAATTTTAAAGAATGTAATCAATAAAAAATATATTTTTTGAGATTTTACAGAAATGCTTTTAATCAATTTGCAGAATAAGAAGTATTTTCTCTCAATTTCTAGAAGAGGAATCAAGAAAATAGCATCAAATTTTGGGTTTATCAGGTGATGGAAGCATAATTTATAAAAAAAGAATTATTTGATTGAGCCTGAAAATTCCAATTCACTGTAATGCAGCTGATTTTATAGAGCCATTGGACGATCAGGTTGGAAGGAAGATCAAAGCCTAGCTAACACTGCTGCTGTTTATCTGCTTTCCAAGACCTTCAGGACACCTGCAGTGCTAAACTCCAAGTCTCCCAGGGGTGAGATGTTTTGTTGCCTCACTCTCCTGAAGATTTTTGGTTTTTTGTTTTTTCTGAGTCTTCCTGGTCCAGTTTAAGCCTTTAATCCTTGGCCTACTTGTTATTTATACACAAAACAGGATTTTTCCCATTTTCAATTCGTAAGCCTTTTAGGACTTAAGGGAATTTTATGTGCTTCCACTCATCATCTTATTCCATTTTTTTAGACAAAGCAGCTCCAGATTGTTCATTCTTCCCTTGCAGGCCATGATTTCCAGACCTCTTGGAGCACCTGCTCATTTCCCCTTGCACTTCTGTGTTGATTCACACTCTTCTTTAAGAGCTGTGGTCAGAGGAGGGTACAGTATTGTAGGCTGTTGTCAGCCAAGCTTAGGGGAAGGGTTTTGTCATATTTATTTCAAGTATAAATCTTGTCAAGATCCCATTGAACTTTAATCCTTTTCCTAAAGATAATTTGCACCATAGGTTATTTATCTTAAGCTATACTTCCTCTACTTTGTATGAAAAAAGCTCTCCAACATATCACATATTTATTAGGTTTCTTTTTCTCCCATTGTGTTGTTAATTACTGAGAAATACAAAAAAAAGCTACTGGTGAGGATTATGACCTGTGTTCTTATGCATTGGAATTGCCAGAAAAACCCCATAGGTCAGTAGCTTCCTGCATAATAGCTGCCAATTTATCAGAATTTGGGAAGTGCCACTGAAGTGTGTCTCAAGTTCAGATAACAGGTGCTTGTGAAATAGCTGCTAATGTCAGTGATCCTGTTCTGCACTAAATTATTTAACCACTGCAGAGCTTTGAAAAACTGGCTTTGCAGAAAGCCATTTGTTGCTTTAACAAATAGGAGGGTCATTTGGAAAGTTCAAGCCAGATTGTGAGCGAGTGCTTCAAGAGGAGAAGCACAACTCTGCTGAGGTGCCTGGTTAGCCTAAAACATCACAGATAATTTAGTCAGTGTGTGCAATGGGTACTGGGAGAAGAGGAGCTGCAGGAGGAAGGGGGCAGTGAAGAATTCAAGCGAATGAGCAAGAGATAAACTGAGTGCTTTCAGAGACTCTCAGGAGCCTTGAGAAGCAGGAATATTGTCTATTGCCACAAATCTGTCTTTTACATAAACGAGTTTAATTGTATGGAAAGCAAAGCTCCCAGTATAATCTGTGTTTCACTCTAGGAGAGGGAACTCAGGGTGTGAGGGGCAACAACTACTTCCCCACAGAAAAGGATTGCTGTGAAAAAGTGTCAAAGTGGATATACTGAGTTGATTCAACAGTTTATAGAATCCATATTTTGTCTTCCTTGTTTGTTTTATTAACACTTACTTGCTTGAAAAACCCTTTCTAATCTATGTAAGAACTCTAATAAAAAAAATTAATTTCATGGTATGGTTGACCAATGCAGAGCCTGTTTACAGATATTTTTGTGCACTTTGATACCAGCTCACTGGCACAAATCATGCAGCATTAATTGATTAACAATGCAAGGAGAAAGTCATTGGTAGCTGGATTCGTGATGGCATGTATCAGTAAGCACATAAAATGTTCATTTTCTTGCTTGTTAGTTTGGCATGAGGGGGTTTTTTAAGCACTTCAATTGAAAACACAAGGTACACTGTATATTCAAAAGCTAGATTATACGTTAGTAAATTGTTTCAGCTAATTGCCCTTTGAAACAATGTATATTTTAATGGTTTCATTTTTCTGAACCTTTTGAGAAGCAGATTTTAAATTTGATAATGTGACTTTTTAAAGTTCTAATTATGGACTCGTGCTAGAGCTACAAAATGCAGTTCAAAATTCAACTCAATAGTTGAGTCTGATATTCCCAAATTTAATGTCTACTATCTCTGGTTGGGATCAAAGATAATGCTAGAAGGGAGAATTAAGAAGTCTGTTGGACTGAAAAAGTAATTGAAAGACTCCTTATCAAAAGATGAATTGTTTTAATCATCTGTTTCTCCTGATGAAGTATTCCGTTGTTCACCTTCCACTTGTCATTTATATCAATTTGTAGCAATATCTTTTTTATTATTCCTTTGAAATTTTTAATCTTCTGCTTCCAGATCCATTTGAGGCTTTCATAATTTTTTCTATTCGCCACGAGATCAGAAAAATTGATCTTCACAAGCGTGACTACAGCCTCTTAGTTCCTGGTTTAAGAAATACAATAGCCCTCGATTTTCATTTCAGTCAGAGTTTACTGTACTGGACAGATGTGGTGGAGGACAAAATTTACAGAGGCAAGCTCTCTGATACTGGAGGTATGGATTTAATCTTTATTTTCGTAAGAGCGAGAACACCCGCAGTTACAGGGCGTTAGACCTGATCAGTCGGAGCTGAGCTGCCATTCACAGAAACAGAATTTCTGATGGCATTCTGCCTTTGAAAAGGTGTATCTCTAGGTTGTTCTTCATGTCTAGCCAGAAAAAGACTTTTTTTATCAAAGTTTCTTTTTGCAATATGCTATGAGGGGATGAAAATGGCAAATGCAAAGGGCTGGTATTTCTTCCTGATCCAACGAGTGCAATATTGATTTATTTCATTTTTTTGCAGAGTACCTTATTAAAAAAGCATAAGACTTTATCAGATGTGTGATAAACTATCTCCTCTCGCTAGGGGAAAGATTCTGCTTCAAAATTTTATGGCATCCAGAAAGACTTTTTCTTTACTCTAGTGACATAATGATGGCCTATAACTCAATATAATCTCATAAGAGATACAAAAGAGTTTCTACAAAATGTTTTGTTAAAGTGCATGTTCCAGTGCTTTCATCTAAAAGGCAAACCCCAAACAATCCTGAATTCACTCCAAGAACAGCTGATAAACTTGTATATCCATGTTCAGTCTACCAGTCTCTACAGTAGCCCTTTAAGAATCTTTTCTTCTCTTTTCTTTTTTTTTTTTTTCTTCCTTCTCTTTTTTGGTTGTTTTCCTTTAAGGTGTTAGTGCCATTGAGGTTGTGGTACAACATGGCCTGGCCACTCCTGAAGGTCTGACTGTAGATTGGATTGCAGGAAACATTTATTGGATAGACAGCAATTTGGACCAAATTGAAGTAGCAAAACTAGATGGCACTTTGAGGACAACGTTAATAGCTGGAGCTATGGAGCATCCGAGGGCTATTGCTTTGGATCCCAGATATGGGTAATATAAATTATAAAAACCTTATTTTTTTCTTGTTCAAAGTATTTTAAAGATGTTTAAATGTGATACTTGTTTCATTTCTTTTTTTGCTGTGAGTTATAGTTTCTAACTTATACTTTCAAGAACTATCAAAGATATTTTGGGTGATAAACAATCCATTATTAGTGTGCTTTTTCTGAGTGGAAAGGATTAAAAAATTGGTAAATCAGGAGATAGGGGGATCTGTTTGTTGGCAAATTACTTACCTTGCCAGGTTGTTGTTTCATTTATTTTTTTTTCAGTGTGGATGGTAATACTGGAGAGTTTGGTCTGACATTTCTGTGTGGTTGATGGACAGATTTAGGTGTTGCCCAGGTGATTTTTCTCACTTTTAGACTGCTGGTTTGTTTGGGTTTTTTTTTGTTTGGTTGGTTTTTTTTGTTTTTGTTTTTGTTTTTTTTTTTTTGTATTGGTGTTTTTTCTGGTTTGATTTTGTTTTGTTTGGTTTGTTTTGTGGGACTATAAAAATACAGCTTAGATGTTACTGTTAGCCTAATATCTGAGAGAGGTAAATGCCACCTTCTGTGTTTGGTTTTCATCTCTAAAGTGGAGATAATGCTTGCCATCTTCTGTCAGTATTTTTTCTACCTGTTCATTTGGAGTATTCTATAAAGCAGAATATTAGGTATAGTCAATAGCTACATCCTCTTATCATAATTATTGTTCTTTCAGAGAGGAGAAAAAAACCCAATCAACCAAGCAAACAGAAAAACCAACAAAAGGGACAAACCACCCACCACAAATTAAATGTGGCCAAAAATACCACAAATGACAGGTTTTCAAAGTCACGATAGTCAATTTTGTTCAGGAATTTGCTATGGTTTGTCACGTGTCTTCACTGAATATTTCTCTCAGAAGCAAAGCTGTGAACATAAAAATAAAAATTGATAAAAGTCACAAATTCTGGGACCTAAATTATGAGTTAGGATGTACATGCTTTAATGATTAAGGCTATTTCCCTTAACTGAGATGTCAACTAGAAAGTTTATTTACAGAGTGCATCACTTATCTATAAAGATCTTTAAAAAGAGGAATCCTGTTGGCAGAAAAATTGACAGAAGTTGTTCAAATTAAATGGTTGGGAGGAAAAATCACCACTCCTCTTGAAGCTGAAGGCTTAATCTGCCTTTTGAAGAGCCAGAAGCGATTGATGCTGCGTTATGTTAGAAGTCAGGAAAAAAATATATCTTTAAGCATAGACAGGAATAGCTCCTCAATGCTTTCAGAAATAAATATGAATGGACACTGGTGATTCGAGGAAAAGGGTTGTGTTAGGACTGCACAAATCCTGTATCCCAGTGGAGGCAAAGCTGTCAGAGCTGCACTGCAGCCTGCAGCGGGGCTGAGCAGGTTTTCTCAGTCCACACACGTACAGATGTGTGTAAAACAAGCAGCTGTAGATAAACACGTTCCTGGCCCAGTCTGCACAAACAAACTCAGCACTGAGACAAGCAAACTGCACCAGTGGGCTCATCCTGTGAACCTCCCTGGCTGCGAAGGTTGAAGGTCTTTTGGTGGGAAATACGAAAACTTGTCAGAAGTTTTGCTGCAGCCTGGCTCTTTCCAATCAACTCTTTAAAACTAACCATAGGTTTTCGGATCAAAGTATTATTTTCCTTTAACAGGTCTGTGTGTTGTTGAAAATTCAGTAATCTAAGAACAATTAGAGTTTATTTCTGTCTTCTTGGTATCTGCTTCTGTTATTTAACAAGACCTTTCTTTGGTTATAAGGATGAAACTTCTCCTCATCAGAAAAACATTGGAGATGGTGCAAAACCAAGAGAGACAACAATAAAACCTGTCTTTGAGGTTTTCTTAGCAAGTGTAATCTGTATAAAATTCATTAGTGATATACCAAAATCCAGAGGTCTTCATTAGAACACTCTTAAGAGTAGCTGAAGACCTCTTGTTTAGCCTGTTCCTTGATCCCTGCTACCTCAAATCACCTTTCTTCCCACTGTCCCCTCTCCATCCTTCTTATCCGTGGATTGCTTTCAAAGGCTCTCATTAAAATTTCCTTTAATGAGCTGGGCTTCTAATTATAGAGAGAAGACAAGACAAGCTGCCACTGTATAAATGGACATGAAAAAGGGAATGCTATTAAGCCTGTAGTTTTTAAAAAACTTATTTATTTTCATAGTGGCTCTAACACTAATAATGAAATATTACCTCCATGTTACCCTATTACTTTGAGGAATTTATATAGCTGCCCAAACTGATACATGTTTAATCCTTCCATTTAAGGTATGTAAATGGTTGAACCTTTTTCCAACTGTTGTCTCATAAACCATTTCAGATTTTTCTTCACGTTTTAATATTTTCTTCTATCTCCCTTTCTTTTCCTTTTCCTCTCACCAGAATTCTGTTTTGGACAGACTGGGATGCAAATTTCCCTCGCATCGAATCCGCTTCCATGAGCGGAGCAGAGAGGAAGATCATCTACAAGGACATGGATACCGGAGCCTGGCCCAACGGCCTCACTGTGGACCACTTTGAGAAAAGGATAGTGTGGACAGATGCCAGGTAAAGTGGTGGCAGCATCCTTACCGTCACTGAGAAATCCTCATTCCCGCACTCAGGAATGTGAAACACGGTGTAAGCGGAATGTAGTTACGGACATAAGAGCCCCGGGCAGGCACATGTACAATATGTACGTTTATTTATTTAATTGTCCTGCCAAGTGTGGTATCACCCATCGAAGCAGGGTCCTCCACTGAGAATGGAAGCCGAGTAATGACAAACACCGACACGGTTCGATAGTGTTCCCCTTTATTGTTCAAATCCAGCAGGATTATGTAGCATTTCCAACTAGTCACAAGGTGTCCACGCACTGTAACTAACTCTGTGATTGGATACTTAGGTAAAATCAAGCCTGTCTACTGTCTACTAATTGGATAACACACGGCAAACAAGTGTCCTCCCTCCTCCCAGCTTGTGGTTATCGCATCCCGTTAAACCTCCCTTTTTCCTCACGGACACCTCAAGGACACTCTCAGCACTAAGTCATGTTAATCTCACAGCACTCAGAGCAAGCACGCCCTGCTAAGTCTGGCTTGCTCACTGCCTTCAGATACAGACCATGTCCATTCTGCTCTAAGAATTCTTCTACAACCCATGGCTCCCTGTGCCTTGGAGAGCAGTTCCCTCACGTCCTCCCTGCCCCTCCCCCATGGAAGGCCCAAGTTAGTTCACTATATTTTCTCTAAGTTCATCTGAAGTGAAGCTGCTTTTACTGTTGCGTTTTTCACAGCATGAGAGTAGATTAAAACATTATACAAGAAAGCCAGTATTTCATATGTCTAGTTAAATTAATAATATGAACTTAATCGGCTATAAAGTTAAGGATTGCAAAAATTCTTTGGTCTTACAGAGTTTTGCCCAATGTCATAACGGTTGTGTGATTTTTATTTTATTTTTACGTAATCTTAAATCTGGGGTTGTCTTGTAGATCGGATGCCATTTATTCTGCATTGTATGATGGAACCAGCATGATAGAGATTATACGGGGTCACGAATATCTTTCTCACCCTTTTGCTGTTTCTTTGTATGGGAGTGAAGTTTATTGGACAGATTGGAGGACCAATACCCTCGCCAAAGCCAATAAATGGACTGGCCAAAATGTCAGTGTAATACAAAAAACAAGCGCTCAGCCATTCGATCTCCAGATATATCATCCAAGTCGTCAGCCACAAGGTGAATGTTTATAGAATAAGTGAAATAAGTATTCTCATTACATATAAATATCTGTATTACTTGTAGAATAATTAATATTCCTCCTCTGAGGGAGGAAATATATATTCTTTTTATATAAAAAATATTGGTATTACTTGTAGAATAATTAATTATTCCTCCTCTGAGGGGGAAATCTGTATTCTTTTTATATATAAATATCTGTATATGATTTTGCCTTGAGCTGTTATATTCAGCACTAGAGGAAGTCAGGTGCACACAATCCATGTGGCAGATGTTGTTATGGAGCGTATGTGTATATATATATGTGTATATATATATGGCTTAGGATGTACCATGCAAAATAGCAATGTGGGGAAAAAAAAATCAGTTGTGGTTTTTTTTTTTTGTGAAATATATCAAAAGGCAGGGATTATTTTGTATATAAATATTGGAAAATAAAAAATATCACTAGAGGATGACCACCAATTATTTACAGAATCTTCCGTGTTCTCTGGATAAACTTCAACTTTCCTGGCAAGAAGTTGGTGTTAATACAAATTATTTTAGAATTTATCTTGTGCATACTTGTTGTTGTTGTTCTTTTTTTTTAATACTGAGAAATGATATTTTGTTTTTCTTCTCATCCAGGGTTTGTAGTGCTCAGTAAGGCATTTTTATGTTAGTAAGTTCTGAGCAATCTTGATTTGAAAACATCAAATCCTGACAATTTTGAGTGGCTGTGTAAGTGTATTGGAACCCAGTTCTTCATTAGTTATACATAGAAAACTATGGCTAAAGCTCTAATGCAAATGAGTACCAGCAAGGAAAATTCTCACTGCACACTAGAAGGCAAAGGATTTGAAGAATATTCTCTACTAGCACATAGAATAAAGAAAAAGCAGTGAGTACCACTCACTGTTAGTTAGTGTGTCCAAGCGTGGTGACGACTGTGGCCTCTCAATATGTGACATGTATTGTCAGGATACATTCTTCTGATGGCTTTTTTTAAAAATAATAATGAATGTATATTGAAGATGAATGTTACTGGTTTTCAGTGGATGTCAAGTCTCTTGCACTTCATCACTCTCTGAAATAAGCCACTTATTTCCCTTATTCTTCAGAATATACTTTTTGGGGCAGGATATCATTCTAAAAAGCTGTCTGTCTTCTGATTAAGATACTATATATGCTCAGGCATGGGGGGAGTAAACATGTATCTCTGCACACACCTTTCAAATAAACTTTTGTTTTGTGTTTTGGTTTTCTTTTGGTTTTTTTTGGTTTTGTTTTGTTTCAGGGTTTTGGGTGCTTTTGTTTGTTTGGATTTTTTTTGGCAATTTTCTTTTCATTGGGCAGCTCCTGGACTTTGGGATTTGTGTTCCATATTTGGTGTTTCTAGAGTAGCAGTAGAGTTGCTGGTTGCCTTTTCTTGCTGTCAGAAAAAGAACAGCTATTTTCTGTTTGGACTGGGGCCAGACAGCATCTTCAGAGGATTCTGTAGCCTAGAGAGACATCAGTCAGTATTCCACAGTCCCAGATATCTTGGCCTCCAGGCAAGTAAAAGCTGTAGAAGGGTCCTCAGTTGTTTTTTGCCAAAGCCGAGAAGTTCAAGTATCAAGTTGTGTAATTGCAGCTTTTATGCTGTAGAAAACACTGGATTCTGATTTATGATTGGCCTTCTGGGTTTGCTCTAAATTACTGTCTTCCAGCAGAAGTAATTTCTTTCTCCAGATCTCCAGCACCTTTTTATTTGGGCTAAAGAAATGATAATGATGCCTGATTACTTGTTAATTTTCCCTTTGAATTTGTAGCTATTTTGCAATAAATGAACAAGACAGCGCGCATCTTAGAATCCCGAAATAAAATTAAAGGTAGATTTACACTGCAGATTGTCAGTATGAACAGAGCACTGAAGGATGAATATTTTGTAGTCTCATATCCATCTGGGTCACCTATGTGGGTGAAAGTTTATTAGCGTTCAATATCTATCAAGCAAGTTATTTTGGTTGAAATGAAGTAGAGCAGAGCTAAATAAATTCTTGTAGCCTAAAGCCACTTGATTTGAGTCAATCTAGGACAGGTGCTAATTTAAGGTAGCGAGGTTAGAGTGAGATATTTGCATGGATGATACGTTCAGCTGTCAGCAAACCACAGGGGATTGTGGAAGGCTTCTCCCCTAACGCAGAACATTCTCAGCAATGTGAGCTTCAGGCCCACTCATCTGCCCAGAATCCAGGCTGTGTGTCAGGAATGCTCTTGAGAGCTCAAACACAGGCTTTCTAGGAGGACTTTTAAAATTTTTTCAATTGCCATGATATTTTACAAATCCACTTGCTGCAAAGAACAAGGTCTATTCCAGTCACGAGAAGCTGTACCCGGGCACTGCTGGGGACAGTGATGAGAGAGGAAGCACAGAGCTTCGGAAGGATCACAGCTTGAAAACACTTACAAAGCTGTGAATTTCTCACACATCCTCCCTTTTTGTTTTTGGTTTTTTTTTTCCTTCTTCATTTCTCCAGGGTATTAATTTGAATTCAAATTAAAACCCAAACATGGCTATGACATTATATTTCTTTTTGCAGACAAAATTTTTATTTAAAAATCAGAATGAACAGTGCAATAACTGTTGAATATAAAGTGTATTGGTACCACTGGGCTCTTTTGTAATTAAAAAAAATGAAGAACAGAAGAACATTTAACTTCATAGCACTGTTTTGTTACAATATTCTATTGAGGCCCAGATTGCCAGCTGTTTAAAATAAATAAGTTCTTACAGAAACGTAGCTTAAGATGGGGAGATCTAAAAAATTTTATTAGTTTGAGATTTTATCTCACCTTTGTATACGTTCTTTTTACTTCAAAACTAGCAGAAAGTTTGGTGTATGTATATTATAAATATGGTATATTATGGTATATTATAAATAATGGAAAATATATACACTAAAATAATTATTTTTAATTTTACTTACATCTGAATTATATATATACTAAAATACATTTTTCTGAGCTTCATCAAGAATCATGCTAACTTTGTTCTAAGAATATTCTTGTTTATTTAGTTTCGTGGTGAATATGTGAAGTTTTATACTGACTAATTTTTGAAATGAATGATTAAGAACTGAAACAGAGTGATCAGAGGAAATAAATATTTACTTTAGAACTTACACATGTGATCAGTCCTAACCTGCACATTTCAAAGATCAGTGCTCAGATAATCAGATATAATCAGGCAGTATAAAGATTTAACTTGGCTGAATACTTTGGCCTTAGGAAAAGCAATTCTATTGGAAGTATTGACAGTGAGCAGAGGATTAGATCTGTAACTGGTTTTAAATATGAGTGGGAATCGATTGTCAGTGATTTGAAAGCAGCTTTTGATGTAACTCTGGTGCAGGTATTTGAAGGTGTAGGCAGAATTTGAACACCATGAACCATTAAAGTGTAAGATCAAACTTTGTCTCGCTAAAATGTGGTGCCACGAAGGGACAAGTTCAATGGGAAGTTAATGCAGGGGATAAGCTGGCCGTAGGAAATGCACATTGAGAGGTTGTCAGAGTAAGTGTTCATCTGTCAGCTGGTGATGGAATGTCTGGGGTATTTTTTAAGGGTTACTGGTCAAGAAAAATAAGCATTTTGTTTAAATGAAGTTTTAGAGAGCGGTCAAGAAGTAATGTGACAACAGTGACACGTGTATGTCCCTGCACAGCGCTGTCAGGGAAAGAGTCTGACAAGCAAGCAGCAGAGGGAATCAATTAAATAATGAAAAAGGCTGTCCAGTCAGAGGAAATGCCAGTTCTGTGCCTCGCTGTGATCAAAAGGAAAACAGATTGGTGGAAATGATTAGGAAAGGAATAAAGCAGCACAGGTAGTGAGCTGTGATGCTGCATACATCTGTATCACTCCCACGGCTTGGGTGCTGCACGCAGATCATGTGCAGCACATCAAGAAAGCTTGACAAGCTGATCAGGAGTTTGGGAAAGGTTTTGCTCTGAGGACAGGTTGGCTGATGCTGCTTGAAATACCACTTACAGACAAGGCTTCTGCATGTTGGCAGTGTGGGAAATCATAATTGGCATGGAAAAGGTGAGTAACAAATGCTTATGAGGTTACTTGCAATAGAAGTGTTAGAATGAGCACAGGGAAATAAAAAAAGCGCCAAATTCTTGAGAGTCAGAGCAATAACAATGTGCCCTCAGGAGAATTAGTTTTTATTAGGAAATAAAGAGCAGGCTTAGCTGTTATTCGGTGAAAGCAGTATGAATATGAAAGGAATATATAAATATGTGCTGCTAGAAGTAATGTTTACATTATGGTAATTTGCTCCAAGAGTTGTGCATTCATGTGGAAACAAACACATCTGCTTTAGAGCCCTTCTTTTTTCCACCAATTTTGTGTTCTGTGCAATATGGAAGGAGTTGTGAACAGTACACGAATTGCACTTTCTCTTGGATGCTTGGAGCACGCTTGAATCAGAGCACTCTCTTTAAAATGATCATTAACCAGCATGCCTTTTATTTTTTTCTTCTGTTTGTTCTTCTTTTTAAATTCCATATATTCCATTCCATAAAGCACTACTTGCATGGAAAGACAATACAGGGATTAATTATTCTTAGGCCCAAAGTAAATCTTTGTCACAGATGGTTGTATGCATACAGAGAGGTTGAAATTCCACAGAAATTACTGCTCTGTAGTGGCAAATAAATGAAAGGAAATGCTATTCTACAAAACGCAAGACCAAATTTTTTACAGTCTTGCAACACCTGTGGAAAAAATGCCAAAAAATTGCAGGAGGTTGCATCTCTAGGTGGTCTCCTGAGATCCCTTACAACATAAATGATTCTGTGATCTCCTTCACAATATTTTCAAAATTCTATATTGTTTTCTTTCTGCCGTATAGTCCATAGGGATAGATGACTTCTATTTACTATTAGTGAATGAATAGTTGTCTGGAAAGGCTCCCTGGGCCTTGTTAACTTCCAGGTCTTTTCTTCAACTTCACATTTTTTTGTCTTCCACGTGAAGTTGTGAACTTATGCAAGAGATCACCCCAGATTTTCTCACAGTGTTACTATAGATACAAGAGAAGTGATTTAAAATAAACATTCCTCTGCTGTAGTTTCTGGGAAAGGCTGAGTGGCCTCCAGTGCTTAAAAGGGGCAAATGGAAAATGTATATATTTTATAGAAAATAATAAGAGCCTATGATTTTATCTGATAGAATGATGGCTAAAATTATAATTAACCTGTTTATCTAAGATTTTGAAAGCTTCATTCTTCCTGTAGTACAGGTTAGACAAGTAAGTAGTTCAAGGATTCAGGAATTGCTGGATAAATTTAAGGAAGCATGCACTGGTGGAAAAAAGGAATGGTTCAATGAAGCAAACTTTGAGATCCAATTTTAGGGCACGAGTTTGAGCTAAATTTATATTGTAAGAAAATTCATACATCAGATTGCTCTGGTTATCTAATTACTTGTACTGCAACCTAACACAGTGCTAGAGGAATATATCCTACAGTAATTGATTTTGTTAATTGTAAGTTTATCTTTGAGTCAGTCAGTCTCACTTCCCTTTTCATCCATGTTACTTTTCAAAGGTGTGTTTTTGGGGGGGGTTGTTTGTTTGTTTTTTGGATTTTTTTTTTTTACAAAAGGAAGAGTCAACATTACTTTCTGTTTATGTTTGAAGTGTCTCTTCAGCAGTGCTCTGGAACTTTGAGGTTTATAGCAAGGAATGAAGATGATAAGAATGATTTCCAAGTTTTCTTAGACTAAGAGGTCTTCTCTGGTCAGCTTTCTTCCTGCTCTTTAAAGCAATTTTAGCACATCTTACTCAATCAGTGAACTATAGGAAGCTATTTGTGAAAACCTGCACTCAGGAGAGGTTTTTCTTTGAGAAAAGTAGAAATACTGTGCTGTGTGGTTTTTTATTGGTTTGTTGGGCTTTTTTTTTTTCCCTTTCAGATTATCTTCGTGTGTTAGATTTCCAACTAACATTCCAGCAGGGAGATCAAATTGAGAAGAAATACTAAATTTACCATAGTTCATCTCATAATCTGAGCTTTGACTATTGATTTCACAGAATTAAGTGTATTTTTCAGGTCCTCATCATATTGACATTTTTTTAATCCCATGTGTCTTGATTAGGAGTGTAAAATTCTACACATTTAAATCTTCTGAATAGGCTGCAAAATTAATATCTCCCTGGGAAAATGATATCCAGTGACTTCCTAGAGTTACAGTTATAAATTGTGGCTGTATTAACAGAAGAAAAAAAAAAATATATGTCTTTTTTCTGAGACTAGAGTTAAATATTAGTGTACAAAAAACAGTTAGAGCACAAGCTCAGTTAATCACTGAGACTGGGTTTGTCTTCAGACGGAATTTTTACCTTCTCCAACTGTTTGACAAACTTTAATTCTAACAAGTGTTTTTGCATTTTGTGTTTCAATTATTCTGTTTTAGCTTCCAACCCGTGTGCTGCTAACGAGGGCAGAGGCCCCTGCTCTCACATGTGTCTGATCAATCACAACAGAAGCGCTGCCTGTGCCTGTCCACACCTGATGAAACTGTCTTCAGACAAAAAAACATGTTATGGTACGTTTTCCTCCGACAGCCTGGCAATCGCATTGATTTTAGAATCAATGGACAAATTAATCTTAAAAAAAAAAACCACAACTTTTGCAGTGTGTTTTAATGGTGTATTTTAAAGGAGAATCTACTTTTTGAGAATCGATGACTTATTCTAATAGTTGAGGTCTGTGGTGCTTTGATATTTGCTGCCACAGCTGCTTCTCTGTGCTGCTGGGGTGTGTGATGTGTTCATAAAGTTTATCTCTGCAAAACAGAAAGCTTTATACTGCAACGTGCATCATCCCAACATTCTGAGTCAGGTAAGCTGAATAACACGAAGATGCTTAATAGCTTAAATCTCTACGTGTTCTAGAGTTGTCTTAGTTTTGTTTTCGAGGATTAAAAAACAAAGAGGAAATATTAGAAGTGCATCCTTGCAGGGGAGTTTTATAAAAATCTGCAATAGACACTTTTAAGCTCTAAAAGCCCTTGAAATGTCAAATAATTGTGTGTATTATCCATAAAAACTTTCCTAAATTACTCTTTTCAGTGTTGATTGATAATGTTCAGGAAATAAAAAAGAAAATAATATTTTGTCGTGTCAGGGATATTGCAGGGAAAATAATGTTACCTTTACTGTTCATTTGCAGGCATTTGCGCCAATCATTCAGTGTTTTGAGACTAAAAAGAGAGCTCTGCTTTGCCTTTAATGTATTATCCTTTTTTCACTAGTGGAGGTGTAAATTAGAACAACAGATTTGCCCTTTTTGTTCCAGCTGTTTGCCTTTCACTGCTTGCACACACATTTGCTGTTTGCAAAAGTTCCCTTTTGCAGTAAATCCGTTACCCTGAGGTACCAAATGTTAATGTCTGTTACAAAGTGCAGGTGAAACAGGATTATTTTGACTGGACTAAAGAGGGTAAAATGTTTAAAATAACATTTTCAACATTTTTTTCTTACACGCTTATAAGACCATATTGATTTAGTGGTGTGATAACAATGTCCAGCATGCAGAATTCTTAT
Organism: Callaeas wilsoni; assembly: GCA_013398955.1. Taxonomy (NCBI): domain Eukaryota; kingdom Metazoa; phylum Chordata; class Aves; order Passeriformes; family Callaeidae; genus Callaeas; species Callaeas wilsoni. Next base: position 148,843 of record VWPU01014165.1, on the reverse strand, counting down.
CTTTTTCCTGGGATTTTAATGCTCTCTAACATTATTTGTCAAGTGTCACTATGCTGCAGGTTTTCTGGAGATGTTTAATCACTCACATAAAAGTCATTTACACATTTGTAAGTTGATCTCAAATGAATGACTCTGATTTCTGTTAGAGATGTCCTGAAGAGGATGAGGAATGACGTTTCCCTTTTTCTAACAGAAAGAAAGAAGTTTCTTCTTTATGCAAGGCGCTCAGAAATAAGAGGGGTGGACATAGAGAACCCATATTTCAACTTCATCACGGCCTTCACTGTTCCCGACATCGATGATGTGACAGTCATAGATTTTGATGCTGTTGAGGAACGTTTATACTGGACTGATGTGAAAACACAGACCATCAAACGTGCCTTCATTAACGGGACTGGCTTAGAAACCATCATTTCAAGAGGTGAATTGCATAGCATTGAAGTAAAAATAATTCCTTCTTGGTAAATGTGTGTTATGAGCTTGCTGAAATAGGAGCACACAAGTCCTTGATATATGTGCCTTTTCCTGTTATTTGATAATTGATCTAAGCAGTAAGCAGAATTTTCTTTAGGATTCTAGTTCACTTTATTGATTCATAATTCAATTTTATGTAAACAAATTGGGATGTAATTTGGCATTGATTTTGTAAAAGATTGAAATATGTAGTAAAAAAGGGAAACTAATGTCTCCAGGGGAAGGAAAAAAGAATAAAGATAAAAAGCAGGAGAAGCACAGCATCCTGACATAGCTTTGCATTGAAGAATTTCCTATGTCCTTTGGCTGCCCATGTTGACCTAGCAGTGAAATTGGCTCTGTCACGGTGTCTTGGGGTGATTCTATGACAATACTGCATTCCCCATCGCCTGCTTGATTTCTAGTGTACCTTTAAATTGCAAAGGGGGGAGAGAGAAGCCGAGAGAACTCTTCAAAGCGGCCAGCTTGACCTTACAACTAGAATGTTTTGCATTCTTTTCTCTCCCGATTCTGACAACATTTGGTTGGTTGGAGGACTTTTGCTTGCTAGTCTCTACGGCTTTCAGCGGAGAAGGGACTGTGATCTGCCTCAGCAGCTTCTTTTCCTTTTTGGACTGTTTTTGGCTTGCTTTTCATCTGAGACCGGCTGTCATCTCCGGCCCTGCTCGGCGGGACCCTCCAAGGGGTTTCGTCGGACCCTGCCTGGCCCGGCCCAGCTCAGGACTGCAGGTTTTACCTACAGAAAGAACTCTAAAATCCATAGTCCTCTCTTAGGGGACAGGGGAGGGGGTTTCAATATCCTTTTTTCCCGTGACAGCGGGAGACTCTGTTTTGTTAAATAAATAGGTTTTTTTTCACTTTCACTCGAGAAATTATTTTCCCGAACCCGTGGGGGAGGCGCTGCCGGGGCCTGCTTGCCTGGCAGGCAGGAGAGAGAGAGAGAGAGACGCCCCTCTCGGGTTGTTTCCTCCTGGATTTGTGTCCAAACCGGCACACACGGTTACTTTCTCTTTCCAGTCCCTGTAGATCTTTCAGCTTTGGCACCATTGGTGAAACACACAACATGGCAGCTTGGTAACTTTGGTGAAACTAATGTAACGTGGTTTTTTTTCTGTACAGAATATGTACATAAGTACAGAAACTTAATGAATGTAAAGCCTATATCTGATTGCTTCAGCCCTCTTTCAGTAGCTCTCATATTGAAGCAAAAAACACTTGTTTTTCCTTGGTAGTATTTATTTTTTTGTTTCCAACCACTGTCAGTTCCTCTCCTGGCAGCACATGTTGTTCTACTTTGTAATATACCTACCTGCTTGAAAATAGGAAAAAAGCTGATTATGTGAAAGAAAATTTTGCTAAGTCTGATTCTCCAACAGTTAAATGAATGTTTGGTGAGGAAGAAGAGAAAAGAAATAGCTCAGTTGTGTAAGATCAGACCTTTTCCGATTTGGAGAACAAATAAACCATTTGGTTGATTATCTGTGGACTTTAGAAAATTATTAGTTCAAGCTCTGCCCCTCATGTCACTTTAGAAGAAATTAGTTCCGTGTTAGCACATTTTGGGAAATGTTTGTACAAATATGGCAATACCCCCATTTGGTTGTGTAGACTGTGAATTCATTTATTTTGTATGGCTACTATTTTTTTTTTTCCTGCTATCTCAGAGACAACTTTATTAACAATTAGATATGTTTCTTGGTCCCAAAAATGAGAACTAGGCTTAGAATGCCTCCTGGAGATCTTTATGCCAGGTATTTCAGTGCCCAACAGAGGGACTTGTTGCTTGCTTTTTTCAAAGAGTAGTAGAATAAAAATGTTGTTTATTATAGAAAAATCACTGAACTTGTCAAGGAATGTAATGAAACCAAAAGAAATGTTGAATGTTTATCAGCATTCGTTCATATTCCTTTTATTATGCTTCTGTGGTGGAGTTTTTGTGTTTGTGGGGTTTTTTTTGTTTTTCTTTTTTTTTTTTGTTCCAAATGTAACATATTATATAAAAGTTTGAGAAAATTACAATGTTCTGGCACATCAAAACATTGTAAAGACTATTTATTACGTGTAAACTATCTCATTTGCTTACAGTTATATTTTTATACTTCTCATAAGAACATAAGAAGCTTTGTAAGCACGTACTGGTGGGATTCGAGTTGGGTGAAGTCTTACGCCAGCGTCACAAAGATGCCAAGTCATACTTTAATCTTTTTAAGAGTATGAAATGCTTATTTTCTAGTTCCTCCAAGCAAAAAAAACAGAAGGGCAGGGGCACAATTTAAAATGGGTCAAGGACTATATATTTCATGTCCTTTGTTGCATTCTGTGAGGTTGGCAAACTTCCTAATGCCCGATGGCTGCTCAGCCTTATGGACGTGCAAACCAGTCCACAGCCACATCCGTGTCAGTTTGTCAAGGCCAATAATCCTGCCAGTGGAAATTACTGTGTTGAGTTGACAGAAGATGTGTATAAACGATGAACTATAATGAATCATTAAATCACCCTTGGCCTGTTTCCTTCTCTGCAGAGATGCCAGCCAATGTGAACCCGTTCTGTCTCGGGGCAGAGGGGCATGTTGGTAGCTAGAGATGGAGCAGTGACTTTACACCCAGTATTTCAGGCAGTTTTTAACACAGATTGACATTTCTTTTATACCTTGCTGAGGAAGACAATTAAGTTACCAAATCAGTCGCATCATATTCCTGTTTTGCTGCTTCAGGTAATAATGGTGCTGTAGGTTAATCCTCAGCCCCCCACAGCTGCTCATTCACTCCCCACCGTGGGATGGGGAAGAGAATCAGAAGGGTAAAAGTGTGAAAAGTTGTGGGTTTTGATAAAAACAACTTAATAGGAGAAATAAAAGCTATGTGCACCAGCAATCCAAAATAAGGTATTCATTCCATGCTCCCCATTGGCTGGCAGGTGTTTTGCCCTATCCAAGAAGGCAGGGGAGTAACTTGGATTCTTCTAAGCCTTCAAAAATAAAGCCAGTAAGCTTCCCCAGTGACACAACTGCTAATGAGCTACAGACCTACGCTATAGACCAGTGTTTTTAATTCAGATCCTCTGTACCCAGCCTTCATGGAGCTGAGGAAGGAAGCGGGCTTTTAAATTTCAGCATAACGTTGTTTTAGAAAGCCACTGAGCAATAAATACTTTCTGAAGTAGAAAAATACAATACAGAAGTTCAGCATCTCTGATTATTATTTTTGGACAATAGGTTTCATGCTGTGAATATTCAGCTTGATTTTCATGTTCTTATTGTAAGTATATCAGGCCCAGGAAGAAAAATAAAGATTATTAATTCTTGGCAACTAGTTAATAAATCCATCTGAATAGAATATTGCACAGTATTGTTAACAAACCGTAGAATAAATTATTCTTTTTTTTTCTGTAACACTGATAATAATCTGGAAAGAAAATCAAACTAAATGCTTTCCCTTTTTGCAGATATTCAGAGTATCAGAGGTCTTGCAGTGGATTGGATATCACGTAATTTGTATTGGATTAGCTCAGAGTTTGATGAAACACAAATTAACGTGGCACATTTAGATGGCTCCCTGAAAACCTCAATCATCCATGGAATCGATAAACCCCAGTGTCTTGCAGTTCACCCAGTAAAAGGGTAAGGTATCCATGGTTGTAATAAATAAACTGCAGTAAAGCTCATCAGAAGATTCTTCTTCATTCATATTTTAAGTTTGGCCATGCTGTTTTCTTTCAAATTTAAAGTACAAGCATGAATTTGAAGGACTTTTATGAAAATCTTGTAACTGAATACATCTTTCCTTAGAAAGCTGCTGATTAAATCATGTTACTATTAGTTGTGCATTTTGTCTCCTAAACTGATGAAGGTTTTCACTACTGCCTCAGTAAAAGCACTGAGTACACAAAGCAGAACTGAAAATATGTTAATTCCCTTCTTCAGTAAGCTGTACTGGACGGACGGTAACACGATCAACATGGCAAACATGGATGGCAGCAACAGCAAAATACTCTTTCAGAATCAAAAAGATCCTGTTGGTAAATACTTTTCTCCTGTTTCTTTTTTAACTGATAGTGATTTATTAAGAGCATTGTCTTGAACTGATATTGAAGCGTACAATGATGTTTTTCATCTACAGTGATAAGACATAAAGACATGAACAACACTCGTGTAACTGTCGTGTTTCACAATTTAAGGCATTTTTAGCCCATTCTAACTGAAATCTGCTGTAGAATTAGTGGAGTATTATTGGCTTCAAGGATTACAGGAGACTGAAGGAGAACCCATCTGCATTTCTCAATCTTTGTATCATGGTTAAAAAGATGTGGAGATCAGGGTTTTAGTAAGTCATGGATATATGTGAGAGGATGCTTTGACTGCAAATGTGGATCTTTTCTCCTCAGAATCTTAGCTGCATGATCAAAAGATAAACTGGCCCTTAACTTTTCACACAGAGAAAAAAGCAACAGTTGAAGCATACATTTCATATCATGACTTAGCCTCAGTTTTAGAATTCGGGAATTCATATAGTTTCTTTTTGTTCAAGTCTCTTTCAATAGATAATTTCATTTTTTAGACAGCTAAAGTGGTTGTGTCAATTGTTGCTGCCTTATTAATGGCCCATCAATAAAGTGATTATGTTTTAAAGCATTTTATTTTTTTTATAACTGAATACATTAAGCAAGCAGAAGCGAAAGTGATTTAAAGAATTCAATAAATTTGACATAAGAGCAACATGACATGCATTTTACACCCTAAATTCAATGAATTATGTAGAAATTACTTGATAACTGTTTTACTGTTGATATAATTATCTGTCTATCCACTTGAAGAGACAATTACCTTTTTATCTGGAGAAAAAAGAGTGGTGAACCCACTAATTTTAATGTGAAGAACAAGCACATTGAATAATATTAAAACAATATCAAGAAGGACAGTGGTGTGCAACATTTTGCACTGAATATTTTGTGATGAGAGGTCACAAGGTCCTGAACTGCAATGCTTAGGGTTTCCAGTATCAAACTCTGAATTAAAATATATGCAAAATGCCAGTTTCAATGGTCCGAATGATTTTTTTCCATTAGCATAAGACAGTCCCATGCTAAGAACAAGGAAACCCTTCTAAAGAGCTAGAAAGTAGCAGTCTTAAAACCTTAATTTAATATTCATTTCTAACTGAGAAAACTGTCTCTGTCCGTAAGTGAAGCTCTATTTCATGCAGTGCTAATTTTGAGTGTTTGGGGAGTTCTCAGGTAGACTGCTGAAAAAGACAAATATCTGGCTTATTAAAGCTGGATATCCTAGTAATTGATGGGATGTTTAGTTTTCTTGGTGCATAATTTCAGAATTTGAAAAATGAGGGATATTTCCAATCTGTGGCCTGAAGGAAGCTCATGGATTTTTTTTTTTCTTCCATTTGAGTTTTAGCAAAAGAAAGACACCATTTTTGAATTACAGTATTTTCTATTTTCACCAAGAGACTTCTAAAAGTCTCCAATGCTAACACATGTATTGGTTGATAAAAGAACTGGTCATTGGAGTACTATTAAACTGTATTCTTAGGTATTCAGAATTAATGCTTAATTTTATACTTTGTTGGTCAAATAACTGGCTCATTGGAATTCCCTGAGACCAATATTGTACAATCCTTGTGCTCAGTTTCACTTTAGCAGGTAGATTATGAGGTTTAAGCCAGCTACCCACACTAGAATGCATCACAAGTATCTGTGATGCTTATGGCTAATATACTGTTCATAATTGTAAAGCAGGACAATTTCTGAAAAAAGTCTGAATAAACACGCTCTGCCCACACTAGAAATAATATGGGCATTTTGCATAATAACTGTAATAACTTTTGCATAATAACTATAATTTTTATAACTTTTGCAAAAGTTGGTAATAGGTGGGAAGTATTTGGGGAAGAATAACGTGGTAGACTTGTGTAGAAGGAGATAGGAATGTTTTCCATGTCGGTTGCTGCTGTGCAGTTGGAATGTCTGTGTGTAGAATCACCAGTTGAATATCTGAAGTGTGAAACCAGACGGGACAGGGCTGTAACTGCTGCATATTGGCAGCAACCCCACAAACAGATCCCATCTAGGTGCAATCTGTGGGCAGCTGTCACGGTCAGGAGGGGCGGCAGATACCAAAAGCTGTCCATCTCAGCGCAGGGAAGCCTTCCCACTGGTGTATTCCCTTTTAACCCACACTGATATTCCCAAGGAAGTTCCCTGTGCTGGGCTAAGTACTGCAAGTGCTGCGTGTCTCCAGGATCCCTGGTGCTCCGTGCTTGGAGGGATGCTGCTTGTACCAACACGAGAATGTGTGTGCAGAGATGCCGCGAGACGAGTCTCTCCCAAAGGCTCTGCTCCAGATCCTCTCTCGAGCGTGTGCTGCTTCCTCCTGGGTGAAACACTTGCAGAGAGGAGGGAAGGAAATGTCAGCTCCTGCAAAGGGACTGGAAAGCTGTTTGTCAGAAGCTCAGGCTTTTGGCCTGCCATGTCAAATGTGCGTGAGGAAGTAGTGACACGATGGCAGCTGTAAAGGCTGCAGCTCACGGCACTGCTTTCTCCTGTCTGGGGTTCCAAAATAGCTTTCCTCAGGGAAGCAGTACACAGGATAAAAACGACTACAGTACAATATCTAGAGGCTGACCCATGCAGTGAAATACATTATTTTTTGGCAACTTGCTGCTGGATACTTAACATGAGTTCTGGGAAAGCTGGAGCGCCAAAGCAAATTGTTATGGCATGTATTGTTGCCATGCCAAGAATATTTCAGTGTGGAAAATCTCCTGCTAGCACTTGAACATTTTTAAAGGATTACAGAAGTCTGAAATGCATTATCTCCTAGTTCTTTCCGCTTACTTTCAGAAAACTCTATACTTTATTCGTTTAGTAGCTTGTTTTGCAACTAACTTTATTTTGACGGTTCTCTTGCTTCTAACTCCAAAGAACTGATTATGAGGTCAGTTCACTATGAATCAAAATGAAAAGCAATACTATAAATTTATTAGGAGTTTGGATTAGATTTTGGTATTTCAGCATCCTAAGCAGGGAGAGAACAGACTTTTTATAGTTCTGAACCACAAAAATTACCTTGTTTACCAAGTCTCTGTGTATTCATAATTTTAGAATATAAACGATGGCTTCTAGTTTGCATTTACAAGTTGTTAATGACCTTGCTTAGGACCTCAGCTTGTTCAAGTAATTCTTCATTGCCAGATAATTCTCTTTCATCAGTCAGTCACTGATTTCTGTAGATGCTGAAAGAAATAAATGGCACAAATCTTTCTAAAAGCCTGGGTTTTTTCATTGTAAATGACCAAATTTTGTTTTCTCTCATTTTTTTTTCTTTTTTTAAGTGTGAGTAGATGAGTGACTAGATAACATAATTCTGTGTGTATATATATTTCTTAAATGTACTTTCATAATGAAAATAGCTTAACAACAAATCTATTAAAGCCACAGTTAAAGTTGTATGCATTAATTACAGGTTTATCAATAGATTATGGGGAGAACAAGCTTTACTGGATCAGTTCAGGAAATGGAACCATAAATAGATGCAATTTGGATGGTGGTAATCTTGAAATAATTGAATCAATGAAAGAAGACTTAACAAAAGCCACAGCTTTAACCATTATGGGTAAGTCCAATGATATATCTTTTTAATTATTATTCAGAGCTAGTTAATAATGAAATATAAAAAGCTTAGTAAAGCTACCATTGTTTTTATGTAAATAATACATACATACATACATTCCATATCTCTCACAGTGAGACTGTGCTGTCTGTGAAAGAAGTTCTTTATATTTAATTGAACAGATTGCAATCTATTGCAACGATGTTTCTAAATACAGTCTTGCATAAACACACACATATATATATATATATATATATATGGAATGAAGGTAACAAACTGGTGGCTTATATTTATTATAGTCACATGTAAAGAATGTTGACAGGAGAAGGAGCTGTGTTACACTGTTTATTACACAGAATTATCCATGATTGTTTCCTCTGCTCAATTCTCCCAACTTAGTTTGTTGGATTGGCTGGCATTTTGTGAAAACTTCTTTTGGTTATGAATTGATGATCAAGGATTTGAGTTTTCGGATGTCTGCTAATACTCCGTGCATTAGATTGGTTGAAAAAAATATATTGTTTGTTACACTTTGCAAATGAGAAATGTTTAGAATGTTCAAAAACATCCATCAGAAAAGGCAAAAGAACAGTAACATAATGAAAAATTCCTTAAAAATATCAGCTAAGAGCTGATCACTGAATATTATAAAAATATTGCTTCAAATTGGCTTTTTTTCATATATACCTTCAGTTCTTGGCCCTTGTTGTAGCTAAGATAGAGGATAGTAAAAAATTCCAGTTTGATTCAGAATTTATGCTTCTGCTTTTCTAGAGATGACTTTACAAATTTCCTACAATTTCCGTATTTCCTACAAATTGCTGACCTTTATTGTGGTTCACTTAAAAATTACTTATATTTATCTTGGATATTAAAAAAAAAAAAAGTTCAATTGGTAAACAGACTTTTGTTGGGATAGGTGGTTCACCAACTGTGAGTCTTTTTATAAGGTATTTTATTTGATTGATTATATAAATAATAATTATGTACATAGATGGCAGGCTAGTGAAAATAAAATATAATGATTTTTATGCACATGGTATAAACTATGTCGTATTTAAAGTGGTAATTACTAAATTAGATTCATTATTTACATATTTGGTCAGTATAAGTGCTGTCAGTGTCTGTTGGAGATGGGATGCTTTTATATGTGCATTCACAAACACAAGCAGTTTTGGTGTCAGAAGGAATCATGAATGTTAATTTGGACAAATTGTCTTTCATTGATTGGATTTTGCCTAGAAATAGATTGAATAAGTGGCCTTTACCCTGGGGAGCTGTTGGAAGTCTTTAACAGGAGGTGTAAAGAGTGTGTTTATTCATACTGTCACTGAGCTGGTGGTGGTGTCAGGTCTTCATCTGTGATTCACAGAAGCTACAACAGTGATGATCCCTCTGGGATAGAGAATAAAGGGTTTATAGCTACCACGTTAAGGTGAGAGCGTGAAAGTTGAGTTTTTGCACATCTGGAGATGGAAGAATATCTGCTGTGTAGGTTTCAAACACATGTACCTCTAATATTCATCGTTTGGGATGCTTTGTTTTTATGGGTGATGACAGTTCTTCCTACTCAAAAATGATGAACAAAACTTAAAGAGTTTGGGGCTTTCTGTTTGTTTTGCTTTGGGGTTTTGGAGTCATCGTTGTGCTAAACTGCATCTTGGCAGTGCAGTGAGATTCCGTATATCAATCTGCTGGAGAAAAGTACAAGCACATACAGTTTTATCAGCAGTATTGTATGAGCTGATTGAAAAACATTAAAAGTTTCTGCATTCATTTCTCCTGTAAGTTTTCATATTGTGGAACATACTGTGTAATATAAATGCCATTTATTTTCCTAAAGAGTGAGTGGCTGTGCATCAGCTTCTTATAAGCAGGCTTTTGTGCATGTAAAGCGGGTCAGAACAGAAAATCCAATGCCATATGAAGCAAGATAAGAGATCTCTAATTGATAAATGTTCATAACTAATAATATATAAATAAAGAAGAATGACTAATTTGTTCTAATGTAAGATTTAACACGATAGTGAAAATTTACTACCCCTGCTGATCTGTCTGCCTACAAGTTTAATGGGAGGTTTTAGCAGGTGAATCACAGTAATTGCAATGTTTATTGCATCATTTTTGCTCCTATTCCTAAATTGTCTTGACTGCTTCTATCTAAAAACACAGTAAACACAATAAAGCAACACGAATGAAATGTTTCTCCTCTTTGAATATACTGAGCTAGCTTCTTTTGTACCACTTTCATCGGTGACTGAAGAGAGAGATGATACCTGTGCCCAAAACCTTGACTGTTTTGTAGGATTTAAGTTCCACTCAGTGCTGGAGAGTCCTGTAACCTTCAGCTTTCTTTTGCATTATTCTGTCTTTTGCATTTAGTATCTCCCCAGCTAAAAGCAGTATTTTGTACAGCTTGCATTTTTTGTTTGTATAATTTAGTATATGAGTATTGTTGGGTTATATTTCCACTGAGGCAGAAAGACGAGATAGAGTTCGGTATTTTGAGCCTCCCTTTGTACAGTTGTGTCACCAGGTCACAGAGTTGGTCACTTGTTGATCTCCAGAACCTTTATAGGACTGAGGATCTGAAGCAAGGAAACCTTGGAGGGCTCCTCAGTGGATTGAGGGGATGGGTAATGCGATCTGAGGTAGCCCTGGTTGCCATGCACTCATTCCCTGCCAAGGCTAGCTGCACTGAAGGAGAAAGGATCTTCAGGAAAATTGCTGAATTTCTATTAAACTCGCTTATGCCAGTGATGTCTCTTCAAGCACTTCAGTTGTTGCTTCTGAAAATTTCTTGAGCTGCTTGTGAAGCATCTTCCCCAGCCATCAGTCTCCTTGTGAGAAAGCATGAGCTCACAGAGATTCCCAAGGAGAATCTCACAGCCTGTCTCCAGAGCTAATGTCTTCCAGCCCTTGTCTGGACTGCGTTTTGCTCAGAAAACTCACGGATCTGTCAGTTTCCAGTGGCTTTTGCTGTATCTTAAACTTCGCATTCCAGAAGATTTTTCAGTACTATAAAAAAAGCGATGACTGGGAGAGGCTTGGCCCAACCAAGACTTCTTGGTTGGCCTTGGTAATCTCTGTGCTGTTCTGACAGCTCAAGTTTCTTGGTCTTTGGTTCTGTTAGTTCCAAAAGTGGAAAGAGAAGCAGTTAGGCACTCCATGGTTGTGTTCTGTGATTTGAACTCAATAGACACAGCTGGTGAGGTCAGCAAGGTTTTGGTTTGCTTCGTAATACAACTTAGCGAGTTATTCAGAGCTCCACCAGCAGTGAGGGTTCTCCTTTAGCGTGACCTCTCAATCTCCCCATTGTTTTTATTGCTTTCAATTCCTCTATTTTAGCATTGCAGTTGAGCTGTTGGAAACCATTTGGAGGTTTCCACTTCTGTTTCAGATGTTTGGTGTTGTTTAGTTCTTCCAGGCTCTGTTTAACATTTTTCTACTATTGCATTCTTTAGTGGAAGCTTATAGAAGGTAATGATAAGACATAAAAAACAATGTTAGCAAACAAGTTGATGCCAAAGTAACTGTCAGGTTTATCCTTGAGGGAAATGGGAACAATATATAATTCACATCTTTCTGTATTTTGGGTCTTTCATTTATTGGTTTTCTGCTCAGCAGTGTCAGTCATCTTTCTTTTTCAATATGCTGAGCAAAATTCCTAGTCTTTTGGTGCCTGCTTTTACTAAACCTTTTTGAGCAAGATATAGATGGGATGAAAATTATATTCCATTTGAATACATACAAAATTGCTATTTCTTCCATGCCTTTAAGCATACAAAAAATATTTTTGCAGTTGCCATTCTGTATTGCAAAGAAGTTGTTGTAAATCTATGAAGTCATATTTGCTCTTCTGTTCTTATCACTTTTTCTTCAAATCCATATTCACTATGTGAGGTGTCAGTGTATGCAACATCAGCCATTTTTAGTTAATCTATCAGTCGAAACCACATGAATGCTTTGTCTGGTACCTCCCACTGTTTATTGTCTTGCATTTGGTCAACAGTAATGCTCTTCCGTTACTAGGTTAACTTTACATTTTATTTTCTTCAAAGACCTCTGCTGTTTGTTTTAGTCATTTAGAAGTTTATCTGATTCACATCACCCTGCGCCCTACATAATTTTCAACACCTGCTGCTGGCACCATTTACAAATTAATATCAAATATATCCCCTGTTCTGAGATTGAGGATGTTCTATGTGAGAGAATCTCTGAATTTCTTATACAGTACAGCAGAACTCTTCAACAATGAGAAAATACTTCCTATACTTGTCTTGAGGTTTGAGTTTAATCTATCATTCAGTATCTGATTTTAGCCGTTTTCCTGGTAGCCAGTGTTTTGAGTGGGATCAGATTATAAAGATGTGTTTGGAATTCTACATAAGGTCTCATTTCCTGCCTTCCAAGTGACTTAGAGAAAATGATTCCTTGACTGTTATTGAAACTGGTTAGAAATTTACCTTTGTGGTCAGAGCTGTATTTCTGGATTGGTGAGCAGTCAGTATTTTACACGATCTGAGTCGCAAAAGAGTCGCAGCAATATCTGATGTGTTCCCAAACTGGTGTGTTGTTTCTTGAATGATAAATGGCTCTGAATGAGAAGCTGAACATTGCTAGAAAAGTATTGATTAGTTACTGTGAGTCTGTAGCTAAGAAGAAAGGGGTGCTGAAGGCTTCTGTCAGCAGTTTTGGTGGAGGCATTTGATTGGATTTTCTATCGGGTCCTCGCAGAAATACGATTTACACAAAACCACAAAATTCAGCTCATGTCTCTACAAAATAGGAATATAATGTAGATTGTTTAAGGAGGATATAATTTGTTGTGCATTTGGTCTTTTTTTAGTATAAAATAGAATAACTCCATGTAGTGAATGATTTTATGTGTAAGTGCTATTTCTGTTGAAATTCATATTAAAACAAAAATTCAATCAGCAATACAACAAAATCAGACATACATAATAGTTTTTCAACAGTCATGCAGATATTAGAAGAACGTCTTGTGAACAAAAACTGTATATAAATATAGCCATCAAGTTGTATTATCAAGCAATCAAAACAGAAAGTAACAATTATAGTATTTCGTTTTAGACAGAAAATCTATGTTAGTATTGCCAAAATATATTCATGTTCCGGTTTACTTTCATCATGCATTAGATGATATATTGGTTATCTGATCTTTTTTTTTCATCCTAAATAAAGTTTCAAAAATAACACTGGAGTGCTTTTCTAGTAGCTCAGGTGGTTGGAGCTGTGACTTTGCTGGATCCATTTGCAAAGTGAAAGGGGCTGCTTAGATCAGGAGACTTCAAACACATACACCTTAATTTTCCAAGTCATCAGTCTTCTAATTGCCATAACACCATTCATTACATTAGCATTAATATATGAAATATATCTAGGCAATGTGCCCGGTTCTAAGTGCAGTACATAGTTGTCTTCCATAAATACTCAAACCACCATTAATGAAAACTAATGGCCCATCAAAATTTGCATTCGGAGTACTACTTGAAATCTCCAAAGGACTGTCCACAAAGCTAGGGTAGCAATTTTTGGCATTTGAAGTTGCTGTTTCTCAATATGTTGCTGCGCTTCATGCTAATTACCCAACAGAATGGATAAATACAACAATCTTAATATGTATTATAACCCAGTTTCAGCAATAAGATTGTAATTAGCGATTGAGCAACACTCTTGTTAGCATAATCAAGCAAATAAATAATTTCAGTTTGATTTGTAGAGGTCCAAAATAGCATATTTTTTTGTTCCTTTGTGTGTGCAAGCAAGTTGACTTTATGCTGAAGTGTTTTTGTTTTTTTTTTTTAATCATCTACTATATTTTAAAATTAATATAGAAATTATTAGTTCATCCTGAATAGGATCATAGATGAATTATCTACTGACAGAATATATCAGTAATGTAATGAGAAATAGTTCAAATTTAACTTAGAATTACAGTCAAAAATAGCTGTGTAATTTGGTTTGGTTTTTTTGTTTGAGATAGCAATGGTGTATGTTGGTCACTTAGCACTTTCTTAATTGAAACACTTTTTTTTTTAGGTTTTAAGACATAGCTGGCAAGTTTTTTGGCAGGTAGTCATAAGAGGTTTGACCTCAAGATGTCTGTACTTTAGAATTTGTGTGTTGTTAGGGGATTTTTTTTTGGTTTTTTAGAATGGTGGGAGTTTTTGATTTTGATTTTTTTACCTTTTTTTTTTTTAACTATACTAGATCAGGGTTTGTATGACCTTCCTCATTTACATCTCCCTATCCTATCCTTGTCTCCTTCTAAAAATCATAGTTCACTATTCTGTGTAAGAGAAAAATAAACACTAGTTCAGTAAGATTTTGTAAGTTACATTTTTAATTAAAGGTTTATCCTGGTCCCACATTAACAAGAATGAAGGAGGAAGGTAAAAGAATCATTTTGAAGCGTGATTGTGATACCTCACTTGTGAATTGTTGTGATTTGCCCTTTTTATTGGTGTAGGGGATGTAGGAGATTCCTCAGGCTCTGCAGTCACAGTCAAGTACCTCCAGGACTAGTAATGAGTTTATGAAGTGCTGTTTCCTCTGTCATCAGAGGAGAACAGCTCAAAGATCTGACGTGTCTGACACCACTGATGGAAATTGTTTAGACACTCTTAACTGTGCATGGACGCAGCTGTGGTCTTGTTGAGTAGCTCAGTAAACAAAGGAGGTACCTGGTGGAATATCTGGCTGCTGATGTAGAAATGGGTTTGGCTCTCTACTACTACCAAAAAGGAGAAATGGAAATATTCGTGGTGTAGATAATCACCGGTAATTGAATTTCTTGATTAAGTACATGTCATGACTTCAGCTCTTGGCAAAATAATGTGACAAGTTGGTTGTTTGGCTTTTTTGCTCCTTTCTTGTCCTAAGGAGACAAGAAAGTCAGCCAAGGGCGGGCTTGGGAGGCTGCTGAAACCACAGCCAAAGTTCAGGTTTTGCACAAAATATTCAAGAAATGCCTAAAAGAGTTTGATTACTTCATTAAAATAAAAGATGAAAACACCAAAACCATATGTAATTTGCTTCCTTCCTTGTACCCCAGTCTTACAGAACAGCTAATTTGTATAGATGGGTTTGAATATGTAAAACAGTAAGTTCATGTTACTATGCAAAAAGACCAGTCATTACCAAAATTATTTAATGGCCTATTCTGATTCGTGGTTACACAGAGGATGTGAAGAACAAAAACTCTTCTTCACATACAAACATTTCATTGACAAAGTTAACCTAACCTTTAGGATTGTGTGCCATCAGCTAACAGGAAAAGAAAAATCCAATTCCCAATATTTCATATATGGATTGTGGCCCTCACTCAGTTTGCTATTTTTAGCTTTCATGTGCCTTTATTTTTATAATTGACACAATCAAAATTGAGCACAGGCACTTCTCATTCTAAGGATTTTCTGATAAAATTGTCTTCAGATGCAAGCTACTGTTCATTGATCGTTATTGAAAGATGATGTTTTGAATCAGTCAATTCTAGATTGACTACTCAAGGCATAAAATTATAGATTTTCTTTAAATTTTACTCATATTTAAATATAGAGTTCCATTTTTGTCTCCAAATCTTCATATTCAGAATATTTTTCATTCCATAGATTCTCGTCCTACCATATACTCGTGGAGAGAATGTTTTGGGTTTTTTCCCAGATATTTTCTCTTCTGCTGTAACGTTTTATAGTTACAACAGTGGAAATTATTTTTCAGATCTGCAGTTTCTGTCATGAAACACTCAACCGTGTGGCTCTATAAATTAGTTATTTCAATATTAAAACTGCAGCATAGGCAAAACCTCTTTTAACTGAAAAGAGAATTAACTAAAAGTGAAGTTAATACACAATATTCATTGGGAAGGCAGTGTTCCTGAAGTTTAAAGGTCTTCAGTTTAAGGTTTTAGTTTCTGTTTCCTCTAGAGTAATGGACCTTTTTTGTCTGTAATGAAGAGCCTTGAGACCATCTCATCGTCCATCCGTGTGGGCTCAAGGATGAGGACTCGTGTGACAAGGACAATCCAAAGACTGGCTACAGTCTTCGGCCATTAGTTCACTGAAGTTCGAGCTCGATATCAAAGCTGTTAAAATTTTAATTCTGAAACATTGAGAGGCAGTGCCTCCTTTTTTTTTTTTCCCCATTATTTCTTAGTTACTGGTTGTAATTTTTTATTTTTATGATAAGATATAGTTTAACATTTCAAGCAATTTTGTTTGCTTGTGAAAATGATTTTTTTTTCCCAAGGTAACGCTGGAATTTCCATACATATATGAAAAATAAGGCATTTTTCTATGCAGGTAGCCTTAAATCAGCAGTTGTCACAGCAAAAGTGAAACTGATGAAAACTGTTTTCATGTCTGCAGAATCTTAATAACACAATTTCTTCAGAATTTCTCTATAACCTCTTTAGGCAGATTCCCTTAAAATTGATCTAGACTTAACCTCAAAAGCTTTTTCCCACCTTATGTCTCAAGGATATACAGTTTGATAGTGATCCCCTTAATTTCTAAAACTTGAACATTTTACAGATAAAAAGCTTTGGTGGGCAGATCAGAACTTGGCTCAGATTGGCACCTGTAATAAAAAAGATGGAAGAAACCCAACTGTCCTGCGGAACAAAACTGCAGGTGTTGTTCATATGAAAGTGTATGACAAAGCAGCACAGCAAGGTGAGTCACATTTTAAGTACATTTAACCAGCTTTTAGACTGCATAGTATCTTTTCTCATGATATTCTCCCAATGGGAAGAAAGTAAAATATGTACTTTATTGTAATTGACTGATTAAATGTATTGATAAAAATTCTTTATTATTAAATAAATGAGTGACTATAACGGGATAGTTGATTTAGCATATCTGTCTAATGTATTTTAGTTTACCAGATTTTTATACTAAAGTGAAGCTTGAAGTTCTTTTAGAGAGTTTAAAATTTTTATTAAAAAAAAAGTTTAGCATGTGAACCTCATGTCAAACTATTGAAACTTTAGGTGAAGTATTATGAATTCATTAATATTGTTCATTATCTATTTTAAAAACACGGTTTAATTCATCCTAGTTGACAGATGTGACAGTAATATAAATCAAAATTGAGGCAGCAGAAAAATGGGAGGATATTGCTAATGCTGCCAAAACCTTTTTGGCACAGGGGGAGCTAAGATAATGTAAAAAAGTTTAATTTGGGATCATGCACACAGTTTTATGAATTTGGAGATTGGTGAAGAAAACATTTATGAATTTCTTTAGAAAGCATTTAATTTAGATTCCAGTTGAAAAGTGATGAGGATGGGATCTAAGTGAAACAAATAATTTCATTCCATTGTGGACTTTCCATTCCTCATCGTGTCCAAGGCCAGCTTGGAGCAGCCTGGGATGGTGGAAGTTGTTCCTGCCCAAGACAGGGGGCTGGAACAAGATGATCTTTAAAGCCCCTTCCAACCCAAACCCTTCTGGGACTCTGTGAATTTGTGGAGAAGTTTCCAAAAGAACTCAGGATGGTTTCTACAATTAATAGTCTTTTTATGGAGCACAATAATTCAGTTCCATGTTAAACATTTCTGGGAACTCTTGACTTTTAACTTAATGTAGGAAACACCAAAGGCACTTTGCCAGCCTGGCTCTTAGTTTTATGTGTGGTGGAACAGCAAGTAACAAGAATTTAGGCATTCAGTAAAGTTTCTATCATTTTAAAATGCTTGAACTCCCTGCCATGGAGACATGCCCGTTGCCTCCTGAGTGCTCAGACTTTAGCAGTATCTGGTGTCTGCTGCATCATTAGAACATTTCTCTGATTTTAGGTGAATAAATGCTTTCTACCTCAAAATCACAAATGTGAAAATAAATGTGACAAGATTTTTCTAGGCTTAATAACTTGTAATCAGCTAATTCCTGGAATATCTTAGTGAATTTAAATGTTTCTTCATGAAGCTTCAAATTTCTGAGATGTGTTTAGTTTACTATGTATAATGTCTATTATATATCTTATTAAGATATGTTCATCTATTACTTACAATTAAACATTGTAATAAGTAAACAGGAGCATGGATTTGTGAGATCAGTTTGGAGTATGTCTTAAATATAGTAAAAAATGACTTGTTCATGAAGATGACAAGCCAAATATAATATTTGATGAATGAATAGGATATAATCAATGATTTGTTTGTGGTTTATAATAAGATACACTAATGTCAGTGAGATTTCATCATTAACTCAACTTAGAATTTTCATGTATTTCATGTGCTTTTACTTTAAAATAGGCAGACTTTTCAGAAAACTGAATTATTTATATTCTGAAGGGAAACGTGGGGTTCAAATTCTGCATGATTGAAGCATGGAAAGGTATATGAATATATGAAATCTTTTAGGCATATCTCAATTTTTCCAATAGGTTATCTGAACAAAATCTGAAAATATTAATATATCGATGACAGCATTGGTTTTTAGCCAGTTTTGCTCAAGTTTTGCTTTCTCTTCCTCTTCTTCCATCATGTCATAGGCAGCAATTCCTGTCAGTTAAACAATGGGGGATGCTCCCAGCTTTGTTTGCCAACATCAGAAACCACCAGAACTTGTGTGTGCACAGTAGGCTACAACCTCCAAAAAAACCGCATGGCCTGCAAAGGTAAAACGGCTTTCAGTGTTTATTTTAACCAACTTCAGTTCTAGGGGAACATTGCAGTGAGTAAATAAACTTCCTTTAGTCATTTTAACTTAAATAACGATACTTAATGTGCTTGATTTAAGCAGTAGCAGAGAAATGTCTCTTGTGGTTCGGACAGAATTAAATTTAGCCCTTCATTTAATTATTCAAATCCATAAATTTCTGCACAAACTCTGAGTTTTATTGTTGTTGGTGGACATTGTTTGGGTTTTTCTCTTTTTTTGGTTGTTGTTGGGGTTTTTTGGTTTGTTTTTTTTTTTTTAATGTAGGCAGAAAAGCAGACCATCAGAACCATTGTTAATAGAAGTAAATATTTGTTCAAAGTTATATACCTTATCTTTAAACTAAATTATAGGCTACAAGTATCTGAATGGTTGGTTATCTCATCTTATTGTATTGCTCGTAATATAAAATATAAATAAGGAGTATTTTTCCCTTTAAATCTTTTTTGTTTTAAGTTGGCAAAAGTTAGAACATAGCTTACAGCCAAATTCTTACTCTTTGCCTGAATAATGCAAAACAGCCTTACTGTCAAGGTGCCTTATAGTTTTATAAGTTTAATATTATTTATTAGTATTAATTAGGACTAAGTAATTCCTGAGAATTGCTATGTAAGAAGAACGCTACACAGTAGGATTCATTCCTACTTAACAGAAAAAGGTGCATTTGGAATGTGATTAATCTAACACAAAAGTAGGCATTTAAAATGCATCACTAAAACTACATAATTCTCTCTCCTGTCTGTGAAGGAAATGTGCATAACTGAGGTGAGATGAATCCTGTACCTCAAAAGACGATTTACTGTCCTGTTTTCCACAAGTTCTTTAAAATTATCTCGTGTTGAATATGTTCACAAAGCCCAGATGTGCACTGAAAATATTCTTAAATTTCTCAGAATTCGAACCCAATTTTTTCTAAGTTTTAAGTTTCATTACTGCTAATTACCTGATTATAAGGTGGTGTTTGAAATGGACAGTGATTCCCTTCTCTTTATAGGACCACATTTGTAATTTAATTAGAAATGCACTCTAATAACTCTTGGATGTTTTTTTCAAAGAGCTGGAGTCGTCAGTCTGAAAAACTGCGGAGCACTATTGGAAAATTACGTCTAATTCTTGTTAGCTCCTCAAGTCTCGGTTATTTGGAAAGTTTCCACTTTGCTCTCATTGGCTGCTTTTTCTTTCCCGTAGGTATTGAATCATTTCTCATGTACTCTGTTCATGAGGGAATTAGAGGAATTCCTCTGGATCCAAATGATAAAATGGATGCTTTAATGCCTATATCTGGGACTTCATTTGCTGTGGGCATAGACTTCCATGCAGGTAAATATTATGTGTAGTTTATTGTACATATGGTAAAAATTGTAAATTCTTCTCATAAATGAAATTGCCCCTCGTTTTCAAACTTTCTAAGTGATTACAGTTGCATTTAAAGGAATTGGAAATGGAACATGTTACAGAGCTAAGCTCTACCTTTAATATTTACAGTAAATAGGAAAACCTGTATTATGCACATGCTTCTGGCAGCAGCAGCTGCTCTTTTTTGATGGAGTCATCACTGAGAACTTGATTAGGAAACTACTGGTTTTACAGAAAGTGTGCATCAAGGAAAAAGGCTTGTTCCTGCTATGACACTTGTTCCATGGAATTTTTAGTGCTGTGTGCTGTGGTACCTAGCAGGTGGCTTTGTCAGCGGAGCAGGATGGCTTTCTCCCTGTCCAGCACAGCTCAGCCCCTTCCCTGCAGGGCACAAGCCAAGTCTGGGTCTCTTTCTTCCTCCTGGAAGGTGCTGTGACAGCCTGAAGAGCAGGCATTTCCACCTGGAGTACACTACATGCCTTTCCACTGTATATACACAAATAGTTTTTACTTTACACAGCCTCACAAGCTTCCTGTGAAATTAAGAGGTTTCAGTTTTGCATGCATGTGAAAGAAGGTGGGGAAAAATTAAGGATCGGGTTCTAAAAGTGATTGGATCCATCTCCCAGTGGTGTTTGGTTATCTTCAAACGTGTTAGCAATTTTTGATTAGTTTTTGGAAAATAAGTAATCTGTGACCAAGCAATCTGTGACCACAGAAAAATATCCTGTCTCTCTGGATTTTTAACCCATCAGTTCTTTGGCCAGTCTTCCTTCAAGACTCGTTTTGTTACCTGTTGAGTTTAAAAACTGGCAGTCTAGAAATGAAATCTCAAGTTATCTATGTTATATAAATACAGATGCTGGTTTCCTGAAACATACAATTATTTTGTCATATTCCATTGATTTTTATTTTGACATAGATTCTGCCTGGGAATTTAGCATTGAGAGATCCTAATTTTTCTTAAGTGTCTACTAATATTTGCAGTGATATTGAAATCAGACCTATTTCTGTTGGCTCTGTTGGACTGCTTCATCACACAAATATCACTAATCTCTTTTTACCAGGTTAGAAGTTAAATTCATTAAATCTTCTCTTGACCTGCTCCTTCACTGATGCTCTTGCATCTCTGCCTAGCAAAATTTCAAGTTCTCTCGACATTTTACAGTACCCTCGTACTTGTATATTTTGCTTTTAAATCAGTGGCAGCTGATGTTCAGAGCTTTTCTTGTATCAGGGGTATAGTTCAGTTCTAGTCTCCAGAGACATAAAAATCACTTAAAAACCAGTGCATTTGTACACACATCTGAGATGGGAAAGACTCTGATACAGAGATTTAATCTGTTCCTGGAAAAACACACGAGGAGAGAGAAGTGGTAACCACACATGTTCATGACAGAGAGTACTAAGACAATGCAATTCGGTTTTCTAGGGATTTATTCTTTTTTTTTCTTTTTTTTTCCTAATTTATGCAAATTTTACAAAATTATTATGTCTAATACAGAAGACTAAAATTTGACCTTTTCAATTTAAAATATCAATATTAGGATTTTATGAGCTATTTTGCATCTTGTTTTTTGTTTGTGTTTTTGGGGTTTTTTGCTTTTTTTTTAGCATTGTCATAAGATATGCTGTTCCTACTTTAGAGAGTTTAATGTGCACTTAGCTAATAAATATCAAATTAATATTTTGGAAGAATGAAATTTTTGACTACTTGGAAAAATGAAACTTGAGGCTGGATGGAATTAAGTGAAGTTCTCCAACTTGCCTTGATGAAGTTACAGCTCAGGGAAGATGAATAGAATTGGCAGTGACAAATGCATTGCAGAGATAAATGTAAATGGTGTGCAGCAGTGGAATCACAAGGGCATACTGTGTTATAAAAAAGCTACAGTACAGCTTTCAACTGCCTATCAGCTTCAAAATCAGCTGTTTTTCTCATTTTGCTACCTTACACTGAATTATATAAATTTATTCCTAAAACCTACATACATCAAATATGATTCTGAAAGCAAGTGGAGGTAGCTTCAGATTTCATCTCGGTTTTTTATTTTCCACTTAGTGAGTGTTGCTTGCATTTCATTCTTATTCAGGAAAGATTCCAAATTTTGATGTTCTCTCAGAAACGTTTAGGTATACAAAATGGATGAAATATATTTACACATGCTAGTAGTACAGTGTATCATAACTAAAAGTCTAATGACAATGTCTTTTCCAGACATGAACAAGTAAGAAGATGCATACACCTTTTCTCTCCCTGTGTTTTTATACTTCTAAATACCAAATAAGTTGCAAATTGCAGGACTCTCATATTTGTTTTGACTACTTGAAGTCAGTGTTATCATTTGTTCAGTTGGTGGTGTGGTAAGATTCTTGAGCATACCAATATTGTTCAGTCACACATAACTCTCTTATTTTCTGTATCTATCTATCTACACAAATATTTACACACACACACATATGCATAGATACATGTGAACGTAGGTGTAGATATAAAATAGTTACATCTATTTATATGGGTAATATTTCTATGCTGTATATAGAAATATATATTTATTAAGTATACACACACTATTATGGCAGATTTAAGCATAAATAGTTTTTAAATTTAAATTATTTAAATAATAATTTAAGCTAAAAGAAGATTTACAAAGTATGAAAAAAAAAAGAAGGAACAAATATGATTTAATATCTCTCAGCAGAACATCTCACTCAGGAGGTCATCAGCTGATTACTTTGCAAGCAGAATGTTGGTTGCAGCTTATCTAGAGAAGCCTGTCAGTGGAAATAGAGACAATTCTGCTTGAGGGATGTTCTCACTTTGTTTGCCCCATCTCTTTTTTGAAGTGGTTATGTGCCACAAAGGGGAGTTTGTGTCTGTGTTTGGGCCACTTCAAGTTCTCAGTCTGGCTGTTGAGTTGAAATGGTCAAAGTTGCCTCTTTTTTCCTACTTTATGCACAATCACTGCAGCAGAAATCCTGAGAAGACAGCTGAGATGCCTTTAAACACCAAAAAATAAGACTTAGTGCAAGCTTGTCAGGACATTTGAAATAAAAGCTCAGTAGTGAATGGAATATATTTTTTTATTCTTTTGTCAGCATATCACTCTCAAATGTCATTTTTTATTTCCCTAGTTAATTTTCTTTTTTTCTTATACAGTTAAAATTCAATGTGTCTGAATACTGAAGGAAAAGACTGTATAAGCAGTTTTACCCTGTAGCTTTTCAGACTCCTAAATATTTTAGAATGGTGATAAACAAAACAGTATGCTTTGGAAGTATTTATTCCATTAGGGAAAAGGTAAAGACAGCATATTTATTGTGATTTTTAACAGAGATAGCTTCCATCTGCTGTCATAGCCCTATTGTGCTACATGTGGTGTTCTAAACAACCTAGAATTCTGACAGAATTATTTTAAACAAAATTTAAGAAAATGAAAAGGAATGAGGAATTAACACTGATAATTTTGATACTTATTACATATTAATAAAGCTATAACTGGCAATATTTACAGTGGCTAATGCAGATACCTGGTCTGAAGTAAGTGAATTAATCTGAGACTCATTGGCACGTGTTTTATAGGAAATGATACAATCTATTGGACAGACATGGGTTTCAACAAAATTAGCAGAGCTAAGCGAGACCAAACCTGGAAAGAAGACATTGTCACAAATGGTTTGGGGAGAGTTGAAGGCATTGCAGTGGACTGGATAGCAGGTAGGTCTGAGCCTGCTCCTGGGCTTGTCATCGTTTCTGAGAGTACACTCTTGTCTCTTCAGCCCAAGGTTAAATAACTTGGTTTCCTTTCAGCTCTAATTTCTGGTACTGTAAATGTCCGAAAATTATTTATATATATTCGAAGACACTTCTTAGATGAAGGGTTTGAGTACCAGTTTATGCTCTAAAAGTGCTGGATAGGACTATAAATTACAAATAGAAGACCCATGCAAATGAAAACACAAATTTCTGGTTCTAACTTTCACACTTTTCAAGTAGTCTTTCCTTTATGCAGCGACCTCAAGGTGTTTTTTCCTAGGTAACATATATTGGACGGATCACGGCTTCAACCTGATTGAAGTGGCGCGGCTGAACGGCTCCTTCCGATACGTGGTGATCTCCCAGGGGCTGGACCAGCCACGCTCTATCGCGGTACACCCAGAGAAAGGGTAACACGTTATTCCTAACGTACACAGAGCTTCTGCCTTGCTCTCTGTATTCATAACAGTCTGTAAGTTCTCTGCAAAATAGTTTTCATTTTCTAAGGAAACCATTTCACCTGAAGTTTAGATGTTCCTTGGGAACATGCTTCGATCTGGTGTTCCCACCAAATCCAAGGAAGCCACATCAGCTCATGAAGGACTTCATGATGAAATTGCAGAGCAGTGAAATCCTTGGTAGTTATAAACTCCAGGATCACGTAACATCCCAGTGCAACAACCAGGGAGACTGGCCAGGGTAGCCAAAAGTCATGTGAGATGAAGGTTGTAGATTTGGGAGTAAGGGCTGGCAAAAGTGACATCTGTATTCATCCAGCTGATTGCTGAGGGCAGGGACTACCCTGCAGCATTGGCAGAAATAGGGAATGTACCATCCCCTTCCAGCTGCAGAACCCCTTGTGGAATCCCTGTCCCCGGAGCTGTGCAAGGCCAGGCTGCTCTGGGCTCTGAGTAACCTGTCCTAGTGGAAAGTGTCCCTGCCCATGGCACAGGGGTTGTGTAGGTTACTTAAGGAGGCTGAGAGGACCACAGATTACTGTTTTTCATGTCTGGTAGAATGGTGTATCTTCTGCAAAGGAAGAAGAAAAAAGCTTCATCTACTTTATAATATTGTGCCACAAAATGATAACTTGAGATGTCTCCACTCAGTTCCTCCAGGAGCAGCACAGCAGCTAGGGAAGCACAGTTTTGCTAGGGAAGCACAGGGCTGCCTTTTTGTTTGAAGATTAAGGCCTTTTTGCCTTTTGCATTATTGTTACATCTCTTCCCCTTTTCGAGGCAAAACTTTCATAGGTGTTCTTCCCTCCTCTTGCCCTGAGTTCACATCTTGCATTTCTCTGGAAGCTTGAGTTGACAGCTGTAAGAATAGTAAAGAAAATAGCAGTTATTAGAGCTCATTGAATCTGCCAGTTATGCCCAGGTAGGAAGTAGGCAGTATTCAGCTGGTTGGTGACGTTATTTATCGTAACTGAGGAAAAAGTGAGGAAAGTGTAGCCCTACAAAAGGGTGTCTTTGTCCCTCATCAGATATATTTAATCATATAATATATTGTGGCAGCTGTTCATGATTTTATTTGGAGTATTTTAGATTCATTTAACCTGCGAATTATGGGTTTGTTTGGGTTGTTTTGTTTTTTCTTTTTCATCAGAGTAACTGGTTAAGGAACATTTAATTTGAGTATATTGAATGTCTGCTTTTCTGTAGTCAACATTTAGTTCACATCCTGTATTAAGAAGGTCTCAAATAACTCTCTGACACTTGACCAAGTGCCTGAAAGCAATTTCAGTTCTGTTTAGACGTGCTGTTAATAATCTGGTTAAAGTTGCATTAAACTTATGTAGTGGTTGTTAAAATCCACCTGAATAATACTGCCTATGTTAGCATTTCTCAACGTATTTTTAATTTAACTCATGTTGCGGTTCAGTTTCTCAGTCTGCATGAGTTTTATCATTAGTATAAATGTTATTGTTTTTATATCAAGAACTATGAGAACGGATTCGTTTTTCCTAAAGCCAAAAAGCTCTACAATGAGAACCAAAGTGGGTTGTTTCAGAAGCTGAATTTGATGAGTAAATTATAGGATTCATTTTTTTTTTTCACCCTTATGGCATTATTATCCCTCATTATTTCTGCAGTCATCTACTCAAATACAGCGGATTGGTGTAACGGTGTCACCAGACACAGGGGGAGAACGGTTTAGCAATGCCCAGAAGACTTTTGTAAGCTTTAAAAACCAACTGGTACATACATTCCACACAGAGGAAAGCAACGGAGAATGGTTTTGTGTGTTCTGTTCACTTTGTGTACAGCATATTATTAAACAAAGTTTTAGTGTTCTATGTATATTTGCTATGAAAATCCTTCAGGCAATTAATAATATGCTAGGCCTCAATTTTGTATTTTTCTTCCTCAGAATATATGTTAATTTGTGTGTTTATAACATATTTTAACACAGATGTACATGCATATATTTATATTTTTAGACACACAGATATTCCCATAAAGCTGTTCCACAGGTTACTGTTCAAAAAGGAAGTGCTCTGCGTAGATTAACTGGCCTCATTTTGCTGTACTTGAAGCAACAGACTGAAAAGTTTGTCAAGGCAGAAGTTTGCCCTAGCATCTTATCCCAAATTAGTGATGTAACTGTGGCACTAAGTATACAGTAACATGAGATAAGTAAGATTCAGATTGTTCCCATGAGGCGTTTGGCAGAATTTGAAAAATATTTTCTTCTCAGATAAGGTCCCTTTGCTCTACCATTTCCCACAGTGCTTCTCATTGCTTCATATCTAAAATCTTTTAAAGTTAGACATCTCTTGTATTATCACAACACTTGTTAGTGATTAGATGCAAGAACTTCTGTTCCAGAATTTTTTTTTTCTATTTCCTTTTATTTTTCCAAGCACAAAGTTGAATTATTTAAGGAATAGAATTGCATCTTGACTACTAGAATACAGTTTTAAGAATTTCTTCATATATATAATCTGAAAAGATCTCAACAAAGTGTTCTAATAAGCAAGTATTTTGTTACTTTTAATTTCTTAAGACTATTTAGAGACATGAGAACTATATATTTTTTAAGTACCCATTTAATGGTAATAGTGCATTTTGTTTGCAATTTTAATTGGTGATTTCTACAACATTCTAGGTATTTATTTTGGACAGAGTGGGGACAGACCCCTTGCATAGGCAGAGCACACTTGGATGGCTCTGAGAAGGTTGTCCTTGTGAGCCTGGGGATTGCATGGCCTAATGGGATTTCCATCGATTATGAGGTTGGTTCCTCTGTCTTCTGGTATACCTAAAAATGTGCAGTATTTGTTATGATTCATTAAAGCCAACTGGTGTTCCACCTTGATGTAATCTTAATAACTCTTAATTAAATACTTGGATAAGCCTGTTGATGTTTCCTTTGAAATTAATCTTTAGGAAAATAAATTGTATTGGTGTGATGCTCGTACCGACAAGATAGAAAGAATTGACCTTGAGAGTGGAGGGAATCGGGAGATTGTGCTGTCGGGGAGCAATGTGGATATGTTTTCAGTTGCGGTGTTCGGAGCTTACATCTACTGGTCTGACAGGTAATTTATTTTTCATAAGTATTTTAAATCTCACAATGTTATTTCAGTGCCAGGTGCTTCACCTTTGTAGGATTAGCCGTTCCTCGGCGAGGTCGCAGGCGGGATGGCAGAATCCCACGCAATTTCCAAGGAGAGGGCGTTGTGCTGCTGAAAGATAAAAGCCCCTCAGTGCCATAGATGAGAACAGGCTTCTCCACCTCCTGCTAAGTGAACCCTCCACTGCTCTTCAGTCATTTGTTCGGTGTGAATTAGCTGAGGTTTGTTGATGAGACATCTTCGACTTTTTTGGCAGAGCACATGCAAATGGCTCTATTAGAAGAGGCCACAAGAATGAGGCCACGGATGCTGCGACCATGAGGACTGGCCTTGGAATAAACCTGAAGGAAGTGAAAGTCTTTAATAGAGCACGAGAGAAAGGTTGGCTGTTCTTAAGGATGCTATTGATTGTTTTAATATCACCTGCTACTTCTTCCGTATATTAAAGCATACCAAAAAATTAAGTAATTTATGGTTTTATCTCCACTTTTTACTCTCAAATTACTATTTTTTTTTAAACTAAAATTAATGTACTAAAGAAAACACATAGTACAAATCCTACTAAAATTCTTCTTAGTGTTTTAAAGACAAAACCTAAAACCAAAACACTTCGTGTGATTCCAGGTTTGATGGTTTTTGTTATGTTTTTCTTAAAAAATAAAATTAGGATTGAGAAACTTTGAACTCTTAGGACTAAGAGACCTTGACGTGTGCTTCACAGAGCAGTAATCTCAGGCAGTTTCAGATTTCTATTGGAAAGCAAACCAGAATTTTTTCTTATTAGAAATTCCCAGCCTCTGTGTCTCAATATTTGTTTGCTTAAATTACTTGGGTTTGAGACTCTTTTTTGTTTTTCTTTTTTTCCTTCTTCTTCTGTGGAAAGAGACCTTGTAAATAATCAAATTTCCTTTATATTCAATTAGTTTAGCAAACTCGAGAGACAAAAGTTATTATAGACTCTCTGTGATTTATGGTACTGATGGTTAAACTTTATTCTCCACTACCTGATGAAGAATAATCTTGCTTTTTATCTGTCATTTTACTTCTAAAATTCTGGTTTTGACAAGACCTTGAAAAACTTGTTTTAGTGAACAAAATTGGTTATCAAAAAAGATGATGATTTCCTCAGAAAAAACTGCTGCCAGATAATCCAGACAAAATTTTCTAGAAATATATTTCAAAAACAGAGTAAAAAAAAGTTGCCACCATAATATGTGAAGTTTCTAACACAAATATATTTCTGGTGTTGGTAGCATTCAGAATTTGCTTTATTCACAGCATTATATATCCAAAGATTCGGTTTTTTCTACATAAATCTCTTCTAAATAACTGCATTAAATATGACAGGTTAAATAAATCTGCATTTTGAAAGAAAACATATTTACGAATAAGAAAAATTATTTCTAATTTTTTTAAAATATTTTTGAGAAAAAATAATTTGCAAACATATATGCATAATAATTTTACTAAGGATTTCTGCATGCAATTTCAGAGCATCCTATTTTGTGGATAAAAATAAAATCCACACCAAATCCCATTTATTTTAACTAGGCTAGAAATTGTTAATGTCTGCTGGCTTGGAAGGGATTTATATTATAGAATTAGGCAAATAGAACAGTGGGATAAAACAATGCTTCTTTATATGGAATTTTTATTGCTAGCTTTATAGACTTGATCATATAAGGAGTAGGAGAAATGGTTACTGAGGCTAAAAATCTACTGATGTTAGTTTGGAAAACATACCTGAATGATTTTTTAATACATTTTTCAAATTTTACTAGGGTACAAATGGTTAATGTCATTGGGAGGGGATGTCAGTGAGCCAGAAGGACAAAAGGGAAAAAAACAGGTGAAAAATGTTTTTGGAATGTTTTTCTATCTCTATTATATATATATTTTTTAAGTTCATTGAACTAGAAGTAGTTAACTGTTTAAAAAACCCCAATGTAATTAAATAGTTTCCTGACCTTTTGTTATTGAAGCAACCCTCGGGGGAAAAAAAAAAAAAAAATCCCAACACCTCAAAGACCTGTGCTGATTGTGATTAATGCTTTTTTTTTCAAACACCTGTTTTACCCTTTCTGATGAGCCAGTCCTGCAGTGGGACTTGCAAAGAGTCCCATCCTGCAGTGCAATTTTACAGGTGTGCAAGGACATGCCCTGGCTTCAGAACTGGCCAAACTGGCCTTTTTTAAAGATATTTACACCTGATGAACCATAGAAGCATTGAAGTTTTCCAAGAGATATTAGAAGCTAGAGGATCTATTTCATATATTTTCTTTTTTTCTTCTCAACCTCTCATCCTTCCAAACAGATATTAACTTTTCTAGCCTAATAAAACTTTTAAAGAATCTTTAAAGCAAACTGAATGTAAAAAATGTGTATAGCTGAATCTTCACATGTTTTACATAACTTCAGAGGACTGTGTCTCATGGAATTTTTCCCAGGAACATAAAATTCAATATTTCTGGTTTGAAGAGCAAGTTACCTCTCATTTCCCATGATTTTTTCTTAAAAGGATTTTCAGCTTGAAATGTACCAGTTAAAGAATTCAATCAACAGTACTTTCAGACACTACATCTTCCCCAACAATTATGGTTTTGTACCCAAAAACATTCTATTAAAATGTTTTATTCACCTTCATTATGTGGAAAACTTTCAGAAATGGGAAAATTACCATACTGAAAGAGCTGAGTTGTTAGGTGGAAAGGGCTGTCAGAAACAGAGACTGAATTATCTTAACTAACTATAATAGTAAGTCCAAAATAAAAAAGAAAAAGACAAATAGCTCCCAATTGTTGATGATTACTGTTATTTAAAATATTGCTTGCAACAAGTGTAGTTACTAATTTGACAATGATTCCTTAATGGTGTGCAATTGTCAGGGAGTAAGTTTTTGAAGTCAGGTTTTAAATAAAATTAGAACAAAATGTTAGGAACTGTCTTCATTAAAAACAGGGAACTGGATTCACGCAGTTTTTTACCAGTCAGTACATAAGTATTTAATTTGGTAGAAAATGTCTAAAAGCAGTACTGTATTCCAATGGTAGCTAAATTTCACTTTTTGCCAGTAACAGGTGTTTTAAAAAAAAATTTAAAGCTCAAAGCACTCGAAACATTTTTGAAGTCTTCAGCTGGTTTTGGAAGAATAACCCATTTTATCTTTTTCTATTAATAAAATATATACTCCTATCAATTTAAAAGGACATTCATTTTATTTGGTCATTAATTGTATTTGGTCATTAATTGTATTCATTCATTAATTGTATTCTTTAAAATTATCTTTGGGTTGTGGTTAAAGTTGCTTTATTTACTATTTTAGCCTTTGTTTTCCTCGTGAACACAGCCCGAATAATTTTTAAGAGGAGAATTCTCAGAACACATAAAACTTCATTTCTTTCTAAGTTAGCCAAGGGCATTTTTTTTTATAAAAGACAGGTTTTCTTGCGTTCTTTTCCAGGCACCAATGTCTGTGCCAAGAACAACGGCGGATGCCACCAGCTCTGCCTGTACCGCGGGAGCGCGCGGAGAGCTTGTGCCTGCGCTCACGGGTACCTGGCGGAGGATGGAACCAGCTGCCTCAGGCACGAGGGTTACCTGTTGTACTCGGGAAGGACAATATTAAAAAGCATCCACCTTTCGGATGAGACCAACCTGAATTCTCCAGTAAGGCCCTATGAAAACCCAGAGTACTTCAAAAATGTCATAGCCCTGGCCTTTGACTACAGCCTGAAGGGAAGGGGCACCAATCGCATATTCTTCAGCGATGCCCACTATGGAAACATCCAAGTGATTAAAGACAACTGGGCTGGCAGAAGAGTGCTAATTGAAAGTAAGTGGCGGGGGAAAAAACAAAAAAAAAATTATCTCCCAAAATGCCAATTTTATTTCAATAAATTTTACTGAGTGAAAAGTTAGTGATCACTTGGCTTTATAGAGTAAAAAAGTCAATGATTTTTTACCGTAATTAATTATTATATTTTATCCCTGTAAGATACATTTAAACATTAACCACTTCAAAATAATTTGTCTTAAAACAGGCTTATGAGGCGTGAAGCATATTACTAGAAAACAGAAGTGACGGTGGCGATGCTTAATTTATATTACTGTGATTTTACGAGCTTTTCTGTTGAAACAAAACCTCGTTGTGTATTGCTTGGAAATGAAACTATTTGGTTGCTTATTTTTTAGTTAGTGAGGGTGAAGTCTCTGTTGTAGCCGTTTTTCAGTAAAAAATATTAAGACCTTGGTGAGGGACTTCAGTTGACTCACCCTTCTTGAAGTGAAGCCCGAGAAAGGGTCTTGTGCTCAGTGAGAATCAGAGGCAAATTCCAACCCACAAAATGTTTGGTTTTAATAGAGGCTTGCTTGATAATGTACTTATTTACTCCTCATGCTTACCATGCCTTCATTCACATTTCACTGTAGTATGAAATGTGACCTGTTTCTAGCCCTTGAACCTTGTAGCTTGGCACAGCTATCAAGAAATTGCTGTCAGCATCGAAGCCTTCAGGATAAGACAAGCCATATTTTGCAGCTGAGGTCTCAATAAAATCTGAGTATCTGGCAATAAAATGCTGGTCAACCAAGTCTGACGTAACTGTAATACAAGGGGTATGTAGAAAGTTACCAGATTTGTCATGGTAAAATCTGAATTCAAGGAAAATCTGAATATGAATACATGAGGAATACATCCTTAATGCTAAATATCCATAAATCTGTATGACAAAAGTGTTAATTGTAAAAACTTCTGCTGTCTTTCATTTCAGTTCTATTTCATTTGCTCTAAAATATGCAACAAGCCACATTCATCTGTAGTCAGTTATCAGATGCAGATACTTAATTTGTTTGTTCTTTTGTCCTTTTTCAGTACTGTCTGGTTTTTTTTGAAGGCTGCATTTCCAGTAATTGTTTTCCAAAATGTCTGATGTAGTATGTAGTATTTGCTCCCTAAGATGTGGATAAATCTCATATGAATTTCTGTTTATGCTATGTTGCCTAAATTTAGCTATTTACTTGAGTCAGTTTAATAACAAGACAAAAGAGTGATGAGGAAAAATGAAAGTTTGTTTGACGTATCACCTTGTGCTGTTGCATGTTAATAGGAATATATTTTAGAAAAGAAAGAAGTTAAGCAGCTGCAAACTGACAAAATAGCATGCCACAGCTGACATTGGATAGTGGTCGTATGTTCTGCCTCTGCACTGGCATTCTGTGGAGTCGTTTGTGGTTATTAAAGTGCTTGGCACTAATGCATGGAAAAGCATTTTAAATATTTCTAAATTGAAAGAGGGTAGATTTAGATGAGATATCAGGAAGAAATTCTTCCCTGTGATGGTGAGGAGACCCTGGCACAGGTTGCCCAGAGAAGCTGTGGCTGCCCCATCCATGGAAGTGTCCAAGGCCAGGCTGGACATGACTTGGAGCAACCTGTGATAGTGGAAGGTGTCCCTGCCCATGGCAGGGGGTGGAATGGGATGATCTTTTAAGGGCTTTTCCAAACCAACCCATACTGTGATTATATATAATACAACACGTTTGGGTTTTTTCCATTGATTTCCTATGTGTGCGTATCTTAGAGGAATTCATGATATGTGTGTTAAGATATGTTAAAGATAAACTAAGCAATGTTGGCAGGATGTGCCCATTGCTCCCAGAAAAGCATTAAACCTAGAGATTCAGAGTTGAGGTTAGCTGCACGAGAGACAGCTCACAGAAATGTGCAGTGATGACATGGAAGCACAATTTTAACTCTGGTTTTATAAGAAGAGACTAGAAGTATTATAAGAAAAGCCATTGGAATTTTTAGCATTTACAACAGACAAAGAGGAGAAATAAATACTGGTGAAGCACTAATGCAGATAGAAATTGGTTTTTAAAAGAACAATAAAGTATTCCTCATTACTTCATAATAGGTTGCTCTACAAGAGCTAAAGACATTCCATAAAGCATAGCTGGGAATTATAGTTTTAAGAAATTGTTAGGAAGTGTTTCTACTTGTAGCTTAATATGCCAGATTTCATTTTTCATTAGCAGAGTCAGCACTCTGAATAATTGAATGTCAGATGAAATTTTGTATCCTTGTAAAAGCATTCACTGTGCGTGCTTGGGATGTACATGTGAACTACAGCATTTTGTAGAAATACCTCTGTATTATTCTGTAGAAATACTTCTTTGTAAGTGAGAAGGGATATAACATACGAAAATGTTTATTGCTCTCTTTCACATGTTTTGCACCTCTTCAGTTTATGTTGAGTCATTCTTTTTCAGCTGGTATTTTTGTAGCCTTCCATCCCACAGTCTGCACATGATTTTTCTCTCACTGTAAACAGCAGACAGTTCACAAGGCTGCTTGATATAATGGAAATATTTGATCAACCTCCACCTATAAGGAGAAAAGCAGTGGTAAGATGGTTGACACCACTAATTCCATTCACTGGAAGACGTAAAATTCTAAAATTTTCTTATTTCCACATTAAGAATCTGTGATTGCATAGAAATTATTGAATGGAATCCAGCTGAGAGATTTTAGTAGTAACATTTCATTTCAGGATTGAAAATAACATGTTTTATGTTAGTTTAGCTAATTTTTTCCTCCAAAATTATTAGAATATGTCTGTAGGAAGTTTCTCTTTATTAGGAAGAGATTCAAAACAACATTAGAAATACCTACTGTGGTTATATCAGTTCTAGACCCTTTTTCTACCTCATTAAGTTGAAGTCTACGAGTAGTGTAAACCTTTATTCAGTAATTGACTTTAATAGAGAAAATAGGGTATGATACATCCAAGACACTGTTGTCCTAGATTTTTAGTTCACTGAATGTAAATCTGCTCATAAAGGATCTCTACCTCCTCTATCAGATGGATCTCTACCTCCCTGAACTCAGATGTGCCACTCAGATCTAATAGATCTGTGAACTTTTCTGCACACTAAAAACACTTAAGACACATAGAGCTCTTTGTTAAACAGGTTTCCAGCTCACTAAAACCAGATTTACAACTCACGAGCAGCCCATTATCTAACATGTTTTTAGCTCACTGAGAACAGATTTACTACCCAGAAACAACCCATTATCTAACATGTTTCCAGTTCACTGAAAACAGATTTACAACCCATACGCAAGCTATTATCTAACATAGTTCCGACTCACTGAATATTGATTTAGAATTCATAAACAACCCATTATCTGACAAATTTTCACCTCACTGAACAGATTTGCAACTCATAAACAACCCATTAGCTAACACATTTTCAGCTCAGGGAAAGTAGATTTACAGCATATAAACAACTTTATCTAACTTGTTCCAGTTCACTAAAAACAGATTCAAAACTCACCAAGAATCCTGTACCTGGTGGCGTCCTGTCTTCAGCAGGCAGAAACAATGACAGCAACAACAAAAACAGTAAACCAGTCCCGAATGTGCACGGTGTGCTATGCCCTAACACCTTTGTTGTTTGTGCAGTGCAGGGGGTTTTTGGAGGGGATTCTTTCATATCTCTAAACTCTCCTTTGGTCAATCAGCAGTGGCTTTCTCTTTCTTATTTTTCTAAGTAATCTTATCAGGTTCGTCTTTCTTATTCCCAGTTTTTAAGAATTTTCCCACAGATTTTCTTTTTGGCTGATCTAAGTTGTTTTAAGGCTTATATTTATACAAAGAAGCCCTTTTAGGAGTGAAAGTTTCAGTTTCTAGGCTATTAGTGCTTTTTTTATTTATTTATCTGCCATAGGTAGACACATACCTAAGTGTGTATGTCTATGTATGTATACCTAGACATTGTCCTAGGTAGAAGTTTGAAATAACATATTCATTAACCGAAGCCTGCCTCAGTGTATCTGCAGAAGAACATAGCAATATTCAAATAGGTTTAATACAGTGGTACAGCAGTAGACAGAAGACCAATGAACAAGTTAAAAATTAAAGAAAAAAAGGTGGAGGCAAGGAAAGACAAAAAAAAAAAAAAAAAAGGAGAAAGAGAGAAAAATATTAAGATGAGATAGACTCAGTGAGCTGTTTTTTCTCCTGCCTGTGTAAACAATGGCACTGAGCCATTTTGCCAGCGTAGTGTCTTTCACAGCACAAAAAGGAAATGTTATGTGAAAAAAACGCTCCTGTTTTGAACCTGAGGCACTCATGCCCATGGAACACAAAAATCTTTTCACTGCTAACATAACGTGTCAGATCCTGTGATGTATTGTAAGGCGCTTTACAGTCTGAATCTTTCAAAGGTGTTCCAGTGTGTGCTACTATTCTTCCTAACTAAATGGGTCCAATTTAACTGTCAAAAAGGCATTTATGTTCCCATTTCTCTTACAGAGCATTACATTTTGAACATTGTGTGAGATCCCTTTAGTTTTGGAGCTTTCTTCTCCAGGAAAGAACTTTTTTAATCTGTTAAAAATAAATACTTGAATATTGCCGCTTTCCATTTCATAAATGAATGGGATTCATTATAACTGTGTGTGTTGGCATGGAGGTCCACTGATATTCACTTTTTAAAGGAGGGAAAGTGAGAGGCTGTTTTTAAGTCCAGGATACTTAAATAGTAAAACATAATATTTGTTATTACAATGCCAACACTGTTAGAGGAAAGCAAAGTGTCTGGTTTGTCAGTGTAATTTGTTTCTGTATGTTGCTGCTTATTAGGGAATGAGACAATCTCAGAATGTTTTGGTTGGAAGGGACCTTAGAGATCCTCTTGTTCCAACACCCTGCCGGGGCAGGGACACCTTCCACTCCACTAAGATTAGTGGGTAAAATCTATGAGCTGCTGTTACAGGTGGATGACGTTTACTAATTATATATAGAGAGAGAGAGAGAGTGTTTTGTTTTGTGGGGTTTTTTTATTTGATATATGTGTATTCCTGCACATTTCATGCTTGGTTTAGGTGTTCCTGGTGTAAAACTCTGAAATATATTTGTGATGGGAGCTGACTCACACTGATCTTTTAGTTTGGTATGTCCTGAGCATTCCCAACCTCAGTACTGCAGGAACGTGTTTCTGCCTATTGCACTTGAGACTGTTCATGAAGAATTAACAATGTCTGTGACTGATTGAACTTTAAACATTGCCCTTAAATTTATATTGATGTACACATCTGCTATTTTTTTCCATTAGCAGCTGTGATTTAGTTGATTTGTGTTTGGTGAATTGGCCGGAAAAAGCTACACAGAAGAACGGCTCTTGAATTTCATTGTTTGCTTTTTTTTTTTCTCTAAAGGGTAATGTGATCTAGCAAATATTATTAGATTACTAGGCTATTCTGCTGTTAATGGCTCAAATAGCTCATTTTCAACAGTAACAATAAAAAAATGTGTGATTATACATATTTATTAGAAGGCTTATTAGGATAGTCATGGTATCGTTTTGAAGGTGGTAAGTGTGAAGAGTTTTGGGGGTTTTTTTAGAGTCCACATGTAATGCATAAAAAGATAATGTGGGCTCCTGTAATTAAGAAAACATTTCTTCCATGAAAATTGTTGAGATTTTTAATAATCTAATAAAACACTTCCACCACTATGGGTTAGCTTTCCGTTCCAGATCTCTTTCTGCTTTTAAAACCTCTCTTATATGGATATATTTAACTACACTGAAGTTATGATATTATAACACTTGCTAACTACTAATGATTTGTTGAAACATCCTGGGAAGGTTCCAGTTACAGTTAAACAAAATAGCATTGGTTTTCTCAGTTATTGAGTTCCCTGCATTTCCTTAAGTTTGTGATGTATCATTAGTCCTTTGCTGTATTATTCCTGCTGACCCTAAGACAATCCCTAAATTTATTAAAGGAGTCAGTTATAGCTCAGATAATGAAGGACAGAGTATTGCGGGTTTGCATCTCTGTTGTGATTTTCCCTGATAAATAGTCAGGGAACATTTGTGGAAGGGCTATATCCATTATCTAGAAAAAATTCATTGGAGGTAGGTATAGATTTTGTCATAAAAAGCTGGTGATTATTATGGAAGACACCAAATGTTTTGCTAGATGTGATGTTTCAGTGTTACACTTTCCACAAAAAACCACAAAAATTTGAGGGTTTGTTTTTTTGTTTGTTTTTTTCTTTTAGAATGATTTTATATTTGTTTATATCATTCCCCAAAAAAGGTTCATTCTTTCCAATATTGGCTCAGGAAGTTTGAAGGAGTGATGAGGTTGCATCCACGGAGATGTTTGTAGTGTCTTGCACTTGAACTGATCCTTACCTTGAAGAACCAAACCCTTTGTTTATGCTGTCTTATTACATTGAATAATCTTTGATGTGGGATAACCCATAGCGTGGGTTTATTCTCTCAAGATAGAGAAAAATGGTAGAGATGTTTGATGATTCTTGGTATAATTTTAGCAAACTTTACATCTGCTCTGAAAAGAAACTATATTCTCAGGCTAACTAGAAGGATGGCACAATTGGCTGTTGCAGTTTATTGCAAACTTACTGCTGTCTTAGACCTTTTGTTTGGCTAAAGGTTTCCTGGTACTCGAAGGGCAAAGCGAGGGTGAGAACTGGGTGAGGGTCTGGTTGTGCAGTCGGTGAGGGATGTGGACAGAAACGCTCTCCTTCGGGCGCTCTGTTGCTCGTGAGGCTCTGCTTCACCCCAGACCGAACGGGGAGCTCCTGTCACCTACCCCATGGCCCTACACAAATGTGACAGCAACCACAGCCCCTCCTATGGCCAGTCTGCCGTCCCAATCCACGGGCTGAGTCCTGCAAGGGAAACGGCAAAAGCCGAGGCAGAGAATGAATAAAGATCAAACAGGTGTTTCACTACTGGTCGTTAAAGCCCTCTCCAGTGTTCTGTTGTCAAAGTGCTGCTTATGCTCAATTTTATTACTTCGATGGCTTCTCAGTGTTAAAAAAATGATGATGTTGACGGTTGTTCTTGCTTTACATCATTAAAGAAAAGGAGTTGATTAAAATAGGAAATTAAAGGAACAAGGTAATTGAAGTGGTCCAACTAGAAAAGTTTTGACTGTAAACTTTCTAGATAGTTTTAAAAACAGAAGATAAGAGGTAAAAATTTAGAAATTTGAGAACTAGTATATATTATATACACACTCATATATAATCAAACTCCATGGCAACTATTATCAGATAATTTAAACTTTGCCCTTTAGTACTTTTATTTTCTGTTTGCATTAATAAGGGAGCATATTCTGAGTCCTGCAGTTATTGATTTGTTGCTTGCCTGTTCCCCGAGAAAGTCAGATGAAGATCAGCAGGACAATATTTATAGGCTGCATCTCATCTGTGGGATGCAATCTATCTTCGTTAACTTCAGTAAAAGTGATAGATAGCATTTGGCAACGTAATGATGTGATCACTCTGGCATTGCCTTTGTAAATCATAGGCTGTTGCATTCTCTTGTGTAGATATTTAATCAGTTATACACCCCATTACTGATTTAATTCAGAACGTCACTGGCAGGTGAATAATGTGAGTATTTGTATATTAATATCATATTGTATTAATGTTCTTTTCATTTAAGTATGCTATTCATGTGAAAATCATAAACTCTTGCTTCATGGCTAGAATAAATTTAATCAGTGCTGTAGGCATCTAATGCCATCAGTGTTTTAATTCAATATGTCAGTGAAACAAATGGGATTCTTTTCATTTCCAGTTTCTTTATGCTTTACCAATTCAGAATATTACATGATGCTGCAAAAATATGAAGCTTAGAGTAAACAAATTGCTAATTTTCAACCTGTCAGTGGCTTTTGGGACTAAATCCCCCAACTGTAGCACCAGAGAGGATGAGTACATATTTCTGATGTATTTTAAAGTAACTGAATATCTAATGAGAAATTAAATTCAAGGAAAAAAGCTCTCTAGAATGTTCTTTAAAGGAGTACAAAATAAGTAAATATAAAATAATATCTATGCAAATCAGTAATGATATAACACTGAAATTGAGTTGCTTAGGAATTTTCTCCAGTGTCCTGTCTTTAGAAATATAAAGTTGCTAGAATGTTTTCGTTCTAAGGAACAGCCTAAAAGTCTAGAGGACCATTTCTAGGATAATTTCTGTCCTTGGTCATTATTTTATCACTGATAAAATGATTTACAGGAATTTAGGGACTCATGAACAACAACTAAACAAAAACAAACAAAAATCTAGAAACATATAAACTAACAAAAAAGTGCCTTGCTGGCACATCCAGCTCACATCACAGGCTAACAAGAACAAAGGTGCTTGTGTTATCTGTTGTGCGAATTTATCTAAAAGTTATGTTGCTCTCTAAATCTTCTGCCCTTGACTTTAAAACCACCTTATTTATAGATTTCTAAAGCTATTAAATGAGTCACTTCTCAAGTGACTGGAGTTCTCAATTCCATAAGTACAGAACATGATAAAACTAAAAGTTTATTGGCAAATAAAAGAGTGTGCCTGGTGTAAATCCTTCAGAATTAATACTTTTGGTGGAGTTAAAGAAATGCACTTGGTGTGTGTTTGCAGCAGTTAGTTTTCTATTTAATTAATATTTTTTTCTTGTGTAGCAATTGAATTCCTCTGATTTATTCTTTTGTAAGAGAATATTTTTTTACTCTGAGTTTTTCTGTTTGAATTATTTATGAAACAATTATCATCTACTGGTTTGTCACCTGAACTTAATCTTTGAAATAGTGTTTTACAGATTGCTTTTTTTTAGCTCTGCTCTACCGAGAACACATGTATGTATGGCAAAGGATTTTTTGCAAAACTGCATGTTTTAGATATTTTTTTAAAACATTTTTCATCTGGATGCTAAATGTTTGCTTGCCTCCATACATGCCATAACCTTCCATGTAGCTGCTTTCTAAAAATTTAGAGATTGCCATTTTATAAATAGCAACTTGGAATGGATCTCTCTTCTGTCACCATTTACAGGCCTAAACATGGAACTGCAGTGTGATGTAGGAAGGGGCAACTCTGCTTTCTGATTCCTGTGGGAAAATTGAGTTTTCCTCTTTAGTACAGAAATTACTCATAAAACAACAGATCTGGTACTGAAGAGCACCTTCATCCTCGTAGCTGTGTTTTAGTTGATCACATCTTGCTGTGACAGGAACAGCATCATTGTATTTGTCTGCCACAAAAGAGTTTTGGGCTATGTTGTGTAATCAGTTTGCTCTCAAATTTCTTGACAGATTCAGACAGAAAACAAAGCTAAAGTTGATAAAAGTTCAAGAGGGAAATGATTTTTTTTTTTCCCCGGCTAGTTATCTTACACATGAAGAGCAATAAATACTCTGATTGTTTGTCCATTACAAATATAGTGTAGAATTGGTCAGAAAATGTCAATACATCTGTTATTTTCTAAGACAATCTCAGAATATCCGAGTGGGAAGGGACCCACAGGGACCATCGAGACCAAGTTGTAATTCCACACAGGGAAATCTAATTGTTAAACCAGGTATCTAAGAACATTTGTTTTAGTTTAGAGAATTGTATGTAGTTGCAAATGTGGATTCAGTGTATAATTTTAATGGAAATCTGTGTCATGATATTTGAAAGAACTGATTATATTTGAATTTCAGTTGGTGATTTCTAAAACCTTCACTATATTTCAATATTTTGAGTTACTTGTAGGTGAGCTGAAGATACATGGGGGATTTTTCATAAATTCTGTTTCATAAGTAGGAAAACTATTTTTATATATTCCCCTCCCTCTAAGGAGTGTCATGTCATTTATTTTTTTCTGTTGCTTCTTCTTGAATACATGTCACTGATACTTCTCCACAGCTATGTCACAAAATGTTTATTGCCTAAACACAAAAAATACAAAAAAACCCCACAATTATTTGTCTCATTGTTTTGATTTATCTGCTTCAAAGTTTTGATTCAGTGTTTGCTCTTTCAATTTGATCAAACTCTTTTTGAGACTTGCTGTTCTGTATATATTAATTGCATAGTAAAAATTACATCTT
The DNA here is from genome assembly GCA_013398955.1 of Callaeas wilsoni. NCBI lineage: Eukaryota > Metazoa > Chordata > Aves > Passeriformes > Callaeidae > Callaeas > Callaeas wilsoni. Next base: position 107,456 of record VWPU01014165.1, on the reverse strand, counting down.
TCAGCAAGCCGAATGCAAATTGTAATAGCCTACATAATGTAATCCTGATTCTATTTCTAGATTTTTGCCTTCTGTAGCTCATTAATAAGCTGCGTGAACCTTCTGGTCTAAAAATATTTGTTTCTAGCAAAATAATAAGTGAAGTTATCAACATATACATTTCTGCAGTTATTCACAAATAGTGGTAGGAAATATAATTATTTCTATTTCTCACAGTCTGTCACTTTTATATATTGGGATTAAATACAATTTATCTTTTCAGGACATTAAATATATGTTTTAGTTGCTTATTAATTTTTTCTTCCCCTAGCTTACTGGTTTTTGTGTTGAATGAATGAGTGTGGTGTCACGGTGTATTAAAATTATATATTGATGCTGAGACCTTCAGAGTTGGTATTTTTTCAGTAATTTTCAGGTGTTTAACAAAAGCCAATACAGTTAATAACAGGACCCTTTGATCCCTATTACTGTAATGCATCAGTGTTACAAAATACATTGAGGGACTGTGCTAAATAATACAAGTAACTATTGAAAAAATGCCAAGACTTGATTTAAATTATATTTGAAGATGAGACTAAATAATTATTGTCTTGAATAAATGTTTGTTATTTCTAATGTGTTATCTGGGGCCACTGTAGTGGGAATATCAGTTTAATGATGGTTAGAATTGATAAATATAGTAAAGGGTTATTAACAATGGTCTTGCCCTCCATGTTGCTTTAATTTAAATTTATGAAAAGAAGATTATAAACTTTTGGTTCCAATAAAAATGAACAGCAGAAGTGATAAAAGTGATGGCAGAGTTGGTCAGCTGAATCCGGGAGTCTGCATGATCAGCGCCAAGGAACAATAAAGCCAAACGTCCTGTTAGCAGGAGTTTAATTTGCTCTGTCTGTCACTGTGCCTTGCAGATGTCGGGTCAGTGGAGGGCCTGGCTTACCACAGAGCTTGGGACACTCTGTACTGGACCAGCTCCACCACGTCCTCCATCACCAGGCACACCGTGGACCAGCGGCGCCGCGGGGCCTTCAACCGCGAGGCCGTGATCACCATGGCTGAGGATGACCATCCCCACGTGCTGGCCCTGGATGAATGCCAAAAGTATGTGCTGGATCCCTCCTACAACGTCCTAATTCTTGTCAAGCAGCACATCTTCATTTTAGTCAACCAATATTGCTGAACCCTATGAAGGTTGATTGGATTTCTCCGTTTAGGAGGCAAATATTAACGCATTTTATTGTTGGTATCTTTTATTGTCTTACCCTCATAAAGGAGTCGAAGAACTAAGATTCAACATTTTATAATGTTTTTATGTTTCAGATCAAATGATCATTGCATTTTCATGGAATGTTAAAAGAATTCAAGCCGCTTTTCTTAAGCGTGAGCTAAATGCAAATTATTGAGTGGTTGGTTTCTCAGACATGTTACTTTACTGCTTAAATTTAAAAAAAAAAAAAAATTAAGCACTTACAAAAAGAAGTCTGAGTTTCTTGTGTGCAAAATAGAAGCCCTTGGTTTATCACAGACATCGGTGCTGTATAAAAGTATGTAACAATGGACAAAATCCTGCAAAGAAGTTTAATTTAGTTCCTTTCTGCCGCTTGTAAAATTCTGTTAGTGAGACGATTTTTATTTTACATCGGTGTCTTACACATTTAAGGTACTTTATTTTCTCTGTTAATTCCAGGAGAAAGGCAACCTGCTTCTTCTGCTTCTTGTAACTGTCTCTCTCTTTTGGAGAGGTTGGGGAACATTTCTGCCATATTAAATTCTATTTTTAATGATAGTTAGCTGAATGTACAAAGCTTCATGAGTAGTGGAGCTTATTTCCATGTGTGACTTCATGTCCTGTTAATGCACATCAAGAGTTTAAGCTGCATTGTAAAATACAATTACCAAGGTATCATAAATAAACCCCCTGGGCTCTGATGGAGATTGCAATAGGAGGAGGGGCAGGTTCTGATCAGGACATGAATTAGAGTTGCATCCACAGCCCAGTCCATAACATTTGTCTGGCATTGTTGACAGTAACAAGGGGCTGACTGAGCCTCCTGTAGAGAACATTAAGGTCCTTTTCTTCCCATTATTAACTTTCTGCACACCGGTCCTTTAGTCTGTATCACAGTTCTAATATGGGAGAAGCTGCAGATTAATTTCATTGTTAAATATTAGTAATACACACATTAGCAGAATTAAGTTTATACCATTACACAGCTAGCATCTCTCTCAAATGGTAAATTACTACAGAGACAAGATCAGGATTGAACAGATCTGTAAGAGAAAAAAATCTGTATTCCTATAAAAATTAATGAACTAGGAAACTGTTATAATTTATATATACAATTTTTAATAGGCTATTACATTTTCCTATTCACCACTGATTATAAAAATTACTTATAGATGCCATTCAGAATTGTTTATGAATGCATTTGGTTTTTTTATCTGTTGCTCATTTTGTAGAGAATTAAATTATAAAATGTATCTTATGGTTTTTGTTATTCTGATTTTAATACAGCTTAATGTTTTGGACTAACTGGAACGAGCAGCTCCCGAGCATCATGAGATCCACCCTCTCAGGCAAGAATGCCCAGGTTATCATTAGCACTGATATTCTGACACCAAATGGACTCACCATTGATCACAGGGCAGAGAAACTTTACTTTTCAGATGGCAGCTTGGGAAAAATTGAGAGGTGTGAATACGATGGATCACAAAGATATGTAAGTAACCCAAGAACCCTGAACATATTCATTGTATGTTTGTTTGCATTCATTAGCATCTTCAAGGTGAAATTGATTAATTATTGCCTAAATTTCTCCTGGTATTAGTTGTATATTAGATTTAAAACTTAAAACGCTATTGAAATAAAAATAATGCTCAGTTTGCTCAGAATTTCTTTTATGTAATGCTTATTATTGTGTAATCTTATTTCTAATCTTTTCTAACATTAAATCTTTAGATATTTAACTTTCCTGCATTACTCTTTCATCATAATATACATTGGTCCTTGAACACTCTTTTAGTTTCAGCTCAAGCAGATCTTTTACCAGGAATGTGCTGAAGGCAGTTGATCTGTGCCTGTGGTTTTGTTACATCTTTAGCACTACATTTCTCATATTTCATGAAATCTTCATTTCAAGGGTTTTGTGCCTCCCAAAGTTCAGGATAAAATGAATGAAGGGCATGTTCTGGCTTGTATTCAATTCCCAGCTTTACAAGAGAGTGCACATCATCTCACTCTGATATCTATTAACTTTTTAAAACTGCTTCATATGCAATATATGAGCTTTGAAATATTTTTTCATCTTAAATGAAAATTACATGGTTTTTTTGAATCTTATCCAGAAGTTCCCCACACTATTTTTAGACAAAATTTTTTTCAGAGTAAAATAGGAGAGCCAAGCTTGTAAGAACAGAACTGAAGTACAAACAACATGGGTAGGCATGTGATTTTCCTTTTTCCTTTTGTTTTCTTTTTATTTAAATTAACCAAAACTCACTGAAGCTTTCAGATGCAGTAACTATGTCAGAAAGTGGGCAAACCAACCAAACGGATTCTGAAGTTTTCAGTCTCTGACTATATACTTAGTAACACAAACCAGAACTACAAGGTAATTGGTACGTTGTGATTAAACATTTTAACTTCATCTTTGCAGAAGGTATAACAAAATAGGCATCCCAGACATGCAATAGGACATGATGCTACTTAGTTACAGAAACCATTACTAAAATACCACTTTTTTTATCAGGCCTTTGGCTTTCCCTTTGCATCAACAAGGAAAAAAAGATGATTCAGTTTTCTCAGGAATTGAACATTGCAACTTCCAATTTTTCTCAGTATCTTACGTCTTGTTTTGGCTTTCTGCCAATTTAACTGTTCTCCCCCGTTGCAGTAAACACAAAAGCTCCTGAACACAATAATCCGAGTCCAGCATGCTCTTCTGAAGGGTTTTTGGGAGCTCTAGTGTGTTACACCAATACCTGTTGTGGGATTATCAGCTGATTCTGTTCTCAGAAATACTGATCTGGGGTCTCACTCCTCCTGCATCACTCAGATGAGGATTCCTACAGCAGGAGGAAAAGCCCAGCCGGCTGCTTGGCCTCCCTTGCAGCACTTCAGCAGAGTGGCTGATCACCCTGTAGAGGGATTTTTACTGATACAAGCAATGCCAGAACCCAACCTGATAACTGTATTATTGATGTAGTGAAAAATAATGTTTCCAGGGCAGTGGTTGTACTTTGTTCACATGCTGTCCAGCAGGACAAGATCCCTGATTTCTGTGACATTAATGCAAGTAATGATTGTTCTGCTCTTCTGGTGATCCCAGATTCTTTGGGGTGTTTGTCATCAACCACCTGTCAAAAATACTTTAAGCAGATTACCCTTTTCCCCACTGTCTCTGCTTCATTGGTCTCTGCTTTCAGTTAGGTTAACAAGGGTAGAAATTGGATGGTAGAACATGAAAGGCTAATGGTAATGTAATGAATTTTCCTCCAGATAGCAGCTTCTTTCTTCATTCTACTCACCACAATAATCTAGTACAATGAATTAGTAGAAAATCATTTAGCAATATTGAACTGACTCTTTAAAGTGGATTGTAAGGGTTTATTGATTTTTCTGTTGAGCTGATATTTTAATACTAGTATTTGGTTTCTGGAATACTCTTTCAAGTTTGGAACATTTTTTTGTTACTTTTGTTCCTTCTTATTACTTAGAAAATATTAAGTTCATTGGGGTTTGTTTCTTCAACATTTTTTGTCAGATCTTCCAGTTTAAAATACAAAAGTGGCAATGATCTTTTTCACAACTATTCCCCATTTTCTTCCATTTTTGTTCCTGTCCTTACTTGAATTTCATATTGTGGCCACAGCTGGTTTTAGCTGCTTACTGCTTTAATTACAACATTTTTTTCATGAACACAGAAACTGAGCCAACAGCAAATAAAGCTGATTTCAGTTTTTGGACTTATTTTTCTAATAAATCATGAGCTACTTTGATTTATTTTTTCCTTTTCTTCTTCAATGTTAAGTATTTAGTAACATTTTACCTGTGAAAAACTAGAAACATTGTTAACTTCCTGTAAACAGTTATTTTTTAAGATGCAGGCTGGAATGTTTTGGTCTCACTTCTGATTTTGTAGGCCTATAGGTGTGATTGTTAAAATCAATACGGGTTTAGAGACATTTCTGGTAATTATAACCTTCATATAATTGCAACCTGCCAGTAATTGTAACTTTCAGTTTCTAGGATGTATGTTTTTATTCTGTTGAATTTCTGTATTAAGGCAATTAAAGAAGTTCCATAGTTGGTGTTCAACTTCTGTTTCATTCAATTAGATTTTATCAGATATCTTTTTCAGTCTGCAGCATTCTCACATGTGTTGTTATGTTTATTTGAAATACAAGTACAATTGAGGACAGCAGGATAATTTTGGTCAGTTCTGGGATGGTATTCATGATGACATCAATGTTACCTTGAGAGGTGATCAAATAACTCACTAAGGCAGGATAAAAGTGAGATCAGCAGAGGCAGCTGGAACAGAGAGAAATTGTACAAAATAGTTTGAAATATAGATTATAGAATGCAGTTTTAAATGTAGAGTGTCCAAATCTATCAAAATAAGAATGTGCTAAAAATTATTAGAGGAGGTTCTCGCCGAGATCCAAGTGTTAGCAGTTAAAAATTATGCAAGTTCTGAATGTGGTTCTGTGAACAATCTCATTGCTGTGTTCTCTACGTACAAATAAATATTCAGACATGAAAACTAACCCAAAAGAAAATAATGTCAACTAGAAGTCAGGTATTTTAATTAGCTTTGATGGTAGGTCTAGAAAAAAAATAAAATTGAGCCTACTTTCACAGAGAAATTACTTCTTCAGTTTCTATGGTTTCTCTGTAATTATTTTAAATGGCACTGGAAACAATAATAGTAGAGGAACAGGAAAGGCCAGTAAAAAATGATGTTGTTAGCACAATATGCACAATTTACCACCTAGACATTTAAGTTCACCATGGTTTGCCTCTCCTATTTCCCCCTATGATGATTGTTAGGAGAACAAGAGTTAAGTTCTGGGCTTTTTAATCAATTCTTCTTTCTGTGGTTGAAAAGCAGCTGGAACAGTACAGATATTCTTGGCAATTAATGGCACTAGAAGTGAAGTTGTGGGTTTTTTAATTTTCTCTGTCCAGCAATATAAATATAGTCATGTAAGCAGGAATGTTCCATTCTTGATGATTTTCTCTTGCAAATATACTAAAAAAAAAAGTCTTTGTTTCTCAACTTTTCCAATGTCCACGTTTCCCTTCAGCATTCATCTGAAGAAGCCCAAAACCAATGGAAAGAATGAAATGCCCACACCCTGCTTAATTAATTGTTTTTCTGAGGAGTTCACTCCATTGACATTGATGAGCTGCTTTATTTCAGTAGTTCTGTAAAGAAATGTTAAGCTTGAACTCATGAAAGTTATTCCTTAGCCAAAGGCAGTAAAATCCTCTAATCCCTATGGGGCAGATACTTGGTTGAGACAGATGCAACATTTTTGGTTTGGGACAGTTTGCTGAAATATCCTTGCTGAAATATCCTGATGTCCAGTGTTGGTAGCGTGGTAGAAATTAACTTCAAGAGGAAATTAATGAACAGATAAAACTAATCTCAATGGCTATGGAGAACAAGATTATTTATAAGAATTCAGAATTCAACAAAATTCTAGGAGACTGAAGTAAATCTAACGTTGGGTGAAGTTGTTTATGTCATTTATGAAGCTGAAAATAATGATCATGGGATTAATAAGCATGCAGTCCCAAAGAACCCGGTTAATACGACAGTGACTTACAGAGCTGTGCACTTTCCATTTCCATGGCACTGACGAGTGCAGGGCTTTCATAAACACTTGCCTAATCTACCATTCAGCTGAACTGCAAACTAAGTAGCAGCTGGAACACTGCAAATTCAGCACTGAAATTCGGGTTTCAGTGTCTCAGATGTTCATTTCTAACATGAAGAAACAAAAATGAATTGTTGAAGAGGAAGCACTTCTGATTTTGTTACATTGTGCTTGGAAAATTCCATGGAAACTTGATCTTGCTGTTCTTGGCAAGCATGATCTTGTAGTATGCCCATTGTATCCTTTTCTATAATTCAAATTATTTAAAAGATAATTGTGAAAGACAAAGTAAATGAAAGAAAATTCATGCGTTAAAGCTATGTTGAAAATAGTCTTCATTCAAACCAATCAACAAAGAGCATCACAACAAACACAATCAGGAGTTTAATCTAAATACACTTTTTTCAGTAAATAAATCAAATCCATTAAAGTTATCACCTAAATTATTTCATTTCCCCTCATCTGTGCAACTGCTTTCCCTGTATTCTGTGTCATATATTTTTTTTTTTTCCCTATGGATTCCTCTTCTATAAGCTTTTAAAAAAAAGTATTTGTGACTTAACAATAAATATGGAATATTATGTCTTTTATTTTAATCAATAAAATTAAAAACATTGACTAATGCATTGCTCTGTATAAGTCAGCTCTGTCAGATTTTTTAATCTGTCTAAAATATTATTTATTTTTAAATTACTGATTCCACTTTATGGTTGTATAATGGTTTTTTTGTTCAATTGACTTTAAATTATCAGCATTTTTAACCTTTTTAAGTGTAGTTTTGTGTAGTAGAATTGTTATTCTGCTTTAGACCTCTAAGTAGGTTTGGGTATCTTTCAAAAAGCAAAGAGCCCTTAAAAAATGTTAAAAAGCTTTTTTAGATACTGCTGCCCATTTATTAAGCATTTTGGAAGAGAAGTATTATTATTAATCCATTCATTAGAGTTGAAGTAGTTGCAAAAAAATAGTAAATCATATTTTTAAGTGGGTGCATTAGCTTTATGCTCTCCTCTTTTTGAAAAAAAACCCCAGTATTTCTGTAAAAGTTTAGTGTTGTCATGATAAGAATCATTGAGTCTACTTCTTACTGACAATCTAATAAGAGTTTTATATAAATCATCAAAATTATAGTGTTCTGTCAGAAATTCTTCTCTGCCTGACATGTCTACCTGGCTGGCTCCCTTGCTTTTTCAGTCATGTTTTCCTAGAGAAACTGCTACACGGATCTCAAATTAGAGCTGTTAAATGCTAAACCAAAAGCTTTCTGGACAACTTAAAAAGCAGAATTCAAAAAGGAAACTATTACAGTTAAACTTGAATTGTTTCTCAACTTCTGACATTCCCAGCCCCCAGTCTCCTCATCTCTTTACAGGAATCAGAGAAAACTTTTCTTCTGTTACTTAGAGCTTGAAGCATCTCCTGTAACTGAATGTTGGTATCATTTAGTATTAAAACATGGGATGTACTCTTGGATGTGTCTGACTTCCACTCTTGCAGGTGGAAGGGATGGTAGGGATGCCTGTTCTTAAAGTTTTAAAATTGCACTTGGGTTGTTGCAAGTGTTAGTATAAATTTAGACTTAAAAAAATAGAAATAAAAAATTGTTACACCTTTCAGTGTTATTCTATAAATTAGAATGTTAAAAGGGCTGTTAAGGTGCCCAAAAGCTGATGGAAATATCAACTCTTTATTTTGGTTGCTTGAATAAAACCAATGCCCTTGGAGAGGGCTGTGACATAATACAGAGACTCCAGGAAAAGAAATACAATGAGCAATAGTGAAAAAAACGTTTGGTTTCGTGACACTGTGTTTGGATCTCAGCTCCCCTAAGGCTGAACAGTGATGATCAGTTCTGCAATGAATTTTCATTCTGTTGTTACAATCTGAGATAAATCAGGACAGTGCTACCCAACACAGAAAGCTGAGCAGGGCAGTGCTTTAGCATTGGTTGTACCAATAAAATCTTTCTGACTGGGACACTTTCACATTATCACAGAGAAGAATATGGGGCTGCAGAATCTGCATGGCCAGGTTTCGTACAGATCTTTCAGAAACATACATGATTTTTATTTTTCTTTTTCCCTGAAACGTCTGAATATGAATAGTAGGGGCTTTTAAGAGTGTATTATGAAAAGTGTCTTACTGGAAATGTGCACAATTAGAGAAGAAATTTTTTGCCATTAATATATTCCCATTTATCTTTTAATACTTTTAGTTCTGAAAAAATGTTGGTTAGAGAAAAGTTGTCCTCTTGGGACATTTATCACTGGGAAAAAATCTTGCCTGGAAAAAAGGTTTTGCTGTCCAATGTTCTTTAAAATATGCAGAAGTACATGATGTGCATAGTGAAGCAGAATTTGTTATAATTATCTGATTAATGTAAGTAACTTTAACATTCTGTCTGTATAAGTGAACTTAAACATGAGCAGGAATGCTCCTGTGCACAGGACTAGAATTATTTATGTTAGCAGGTTGTTGAGATACCCTGGGCACTGAGCTGGGAGCAAACCTGGAGCATCCCTTGGTATTGAATCCTGCAGAGCTGGGGCACCTTCTTGGTCTCCAAGGCATAGCTGTAGTATCAAAATTGGGGGATTCTGTTTCACAAAATGAAATTTGGATGTTCTGTATATTAGGTGCATTCATTATACAGAGATGAAGATTTCCTAACCACCAACAATGACTTATTTAATGATTAAATAAGGGATTGACTTTTACTACTCATTTCTCACTCCAGCATTTTTTTAGACTTTTCGCACAGCATCCCCTCGCAAGCACAAAGGGCTCGGATCCTTCAGATGTGCTGGTTCATGGAGATTTCCGTGAAATCTCATTGTTGTGATAAACTCCCTCTGGGAAAGGGGATAAAGCACACAAAGCAGATGGAAAACCATGGTGATCTAAGCAGAGATATGTTAAAGGATATTATTTTTCTAGTTTTATCCCAATTTCCCTATTATAAGTAGCACATAGACACAGGATTTTTAATTTTTTTCCTAGCCTGGGTCAGAAGTGGTCCCACTTTATAAATATATATAGCTTGCTATTTTTTTTTTCCAGACAAACCTGGAATACTATTCAATAAAAATATTGAGAGTATTACTTATCTCTGTTCTCTAATGGAGAAATATTAACCCCGTTCCAGTAATTCTGTTCAGCAAAAATTAAATTTTCAACTAGAAAAATGATCAAAAATTTGTCAGATTCTTCACAAAAGAAACTGTTAATGTGAAACTTTTTATTCTGATACACAGAAAGAAGGAACATATGCAAATATTTTACAGGGGCTGTGATTTGGATTGGGATCAAATTCATTGTATTTCTAGAATTTTCTTTCAAATCTTACTATACAGTGACCTCCAAGGTTTTAAATTGATTATTACTGTGGTGAGATTTTTTTTTTCTTAATTGGGAAACATGAAACATTTATTGTCTTGGGTTCCAATGAGTAAGGTGATGATGTGGTGAGCACTCTGCAGTTTTAAAAATTTTCAGTTCACTTTGGTTCCTAAAGACTGAATTTTTTGACTTTTGGCCATGCTGAAAGAACCTCTTCTCTTTTCTGTTGGAGCTATTAAGAAGGAAGAGTGTTGAGTAGGTATTTTTACTGGCACATTTAGATAAACTGTGATTTTTTTTTAAATTAAGGAAGAGATGCCTGGTTTTCTGAAATTTGGATGCCTGTAGCATCCTTCTCACACATTTCAAGTGCAGTTATCTCACTTTCCCAGGTGCTGTAGGTAAAAAAGTATTAAGTGTTTTGTCTAAAAGTGATGAGAGCTGCAGCTTGCACTTTAAAACCTTCTCATTCAGTGACAGCACTTCCTCTCCTGTTTCTCTTCTGCACTTTTGCATTTTAGGTCATTGTCAAGTCTGGCCCAGGCACCTTCCTCAGCCTGGCTGTGTATGATGAGTACATCTTCTGGTCAGATGGAGTGAGGAGAGCCATCCTGCGCTCCAGTAAATACACGGGAGGAGACACCAAAGTTCTCCGTTCCGATATCCCGCACCAGCCAATGGGAATTATCGCTGTTGCCAACGACACCAACAGTTGTAAGCTACAAAGCAGTTTTCTTAATGCCAATATCATTCATTCCAAGATTTTTATTTAGCCAAGTTATAAGATTATATGGTGTTTCATAAATTCTTTTGTTAAGAGAAGAAGGAGTATAACCTTTTCCCAAGTAAATATGCATTATTCAGAATTTTCCGCTATGGGCGTTGAGCTCAGTGGATAGCAGTTAAATATTTTCCCGTCAAATTTCAGCAGTTTTGAATGTAGCAGGATTTTAAAATTATTATTTTCCAGGTGTTTGTTTATCTTTAGCATGCCAGCATCTGAGGGATGCTGACATTTTCATCTGACTGATAAAACCAGAATCAATTGCCCATGAATCTGAGATATGGTGATCCTTGCTCTCCCAAAGACATTGGCCATTGAAGAAAATTTAATAAAATAGAGTTCATCTCTTGTCATTCGTCTTCCAGGTGAGTTATCTCCATGTGCACAAATGAACGGAGGCTGCCATGATTTGTGCCTTCTGACGCCTGATGGACGAGTGAACTGCTCGTGCAGAGGGGACAGAGTCCTGATAGATGATAACAGATGTGTGAGTAAGTAATGGTGGCTGACACGATGCTTTTCTGTGGTGTGAGGCAGTTGGCTTTCATAGGACAGTTGGCCCAAGCCAATTTTATTTCTTCTATATACTGTGAAAATTATTCTCAGAATTCAGCACAAACCAGGCTTTTAACTCTTTTGACTTACAAGTCTTTGTAAGTCTTTTTGGGGGTTAAAAAGCATTAATACTCACCTTAAACTCCTATTATAGTAGTGGGATATTGTTTCTTATTAATAGTTAGGGTTTTTACATATTTGTCATAATTACTGCTGAGATAGAAATATCTGTATGCATCCTTCTCTAGGGTTATGTAGGATAAGTTGCTGAAGTTAAACCTTAATTAAAGCACTTTCTCACCTATCTCTCTATGTTGTCAAACCAGTGACTGGCAGTGGAAGTGAGAGAGGTTCAGCAGATGAAGTCACATGCCTAACAATTTATTTTATAATAATTATATGGCATTTATATTTTCCAAATGCATCGCAACTCTTAAAATTGCTCTTAGGTAAAACCGCATTTAAATTGTCATCTAGAAGGTGATGTAAGATTTAATGTTCTAAATTATTCTGTGGGATGTTTGCAGGAAATGTTGATCTGAGCTATTAGCAAAAAAAAAGGAAAGACGTTAAATGATGGGGTCAAGTAGCACAGAAAGGGTGGAAACAAGACAGACTTCAGTTCAGCTGTGAGATCAAAAGTTCTTTCTTCCTAACACAGTTGAAAGAGATACTCAATAAAATTGAAAGTTAGCAATTCCAGCTGAGAAAAGGAATTAACTGTCCTTTCACAGTGTAATTAGGCTGTATAACTTAACTGCCAGTCAAGAGTCCTGAGACAAAGCTTCAGTGAAATTCAAAGAGGGAGAGATGATGATATGGGTAATGACTACTCCGACTACTTACTTGTCATCAGAGAAGCAGTTTGAAAGGCATTAAAATGCTTTGTTTCTGCAAGATGGAGTTTGAAGCAGTCTCTACCAGGGTGTCCAGTTGGACTTGAACTGAGGGCAGATTATACTATATATACTTTTTTCTTTTCATTTTTTTCTAAAGATTGCAGTCTAAGATGCTGAAGTAGATGAACTACAAATGTAATTGAGAGTTATTCTCCATAAGATCTAAGTTCTTATAATGCTAGAAAATGGAGGGAAAAGAGATAAAAATAATTTAATTAAAATATAAAGGACTAAACAAATTGTGTTCAAGACCAGATCTCACCTTTTCCAGAATCTATATTTTCAGCACTTTTTCTTCATGTTTGAATCAAATCAAGAAATGCTTTCTATTTGTGTTGTCTTGGATATTGCATATACCAGACATTGGTTCTTCCTGAATTTGTGCCGAAGTGATTATAATGGAAACCAGAAAGAAGCATAACAATTGGGTATCATTTCTCATTGTTCTTCTTCTTGAGTTTTCCTAAATGCTTCTCTTTTCTCTCCACTTTGATGTTTTGGTTAGAACCATGCTCATGAAGCAGATGTATGACCCATCATTAAGTCCATGACCAAATTGTTCAGTGTCGAAATTCGAGACATGTTTTAGTTTCTCGAGTAAAAGAGTAAAAATTTTAAATGTGCACTTGGTTCTCTTCTAAAATAATAGATTAAACATCCGCTAGATGAGAAGGAGAGGTTTTTTTGTGCAAAATAGAAATAAGTAAAATGGAAGCTGAAGGTTTTCTGCATTGGGGTTTAGGCTGTGTCTTTCAAGCTGAGGGTTGGATAGGCATGGGGGAGTAGAAGGAAGCTGAGCACAGAAGTAGCATAGTTATTATTACAATCAGTGCCTCTCAGCTGATTGTTCCTTCCTGGATATTTGTCAACGTATTTTCCTAGCTTGCTATTCTTTGTAGAAGCCTTTAAGTTCTGATGCCATGGTGTGTTTTACTGTTTTGTACTTAGGTTTTCAAAATTCATGTAGGTCAAATTTGAAATGCAGCCAGCATTCTTTCTCATGTTCACTAGTTGTAAAAGCTTTTAAAAATTACGTGTTAATGTGTTTTATTTTTAGGTAAAAATTCTACTTGCAACATCTATTCAGAGTTTGAATGTGGGAATGGTGAATGCATTGATTATCAGCTGACTTGTGATGGCACTGCTCACTGTAAGGACAAGTCTGATGAGAAACTTTTCTACTGTGGTGAGTATTTCCAGATCTTGCACCTTCCTGTTGTAATTTTGGTGTTGTACATGCTTAGATTTCTTCCTCTGTGATTTTTCTACTTATTCACACCAACTGCTCGGCCAAGATGCACAAGAACAAAATGCCAACACACATTAAGGAAACCCTGATATGACATGGAGAAAATTACCTGAAAATACTTTTTCTTGCGAACTTCAAGTATTAACTGACATATTTACTGAAAAGCATCTCAAATGTTCTCGTATTTCTGTCTCTAAAATAAAATAAGGAAAAAAACATGGCTAGCTGGTTTTAAAAGATGGAAAATACTTATTTTGCAATACTGAAAAAATATATAAATGCTAGTTATTAAATTTATAAATAGATTTATAAATACCAGATTTGTTGCCCAGAGAAGCTGTGGTTGCCCCATCTCTGGAAGTGTCCAAGGCCAGGTTGGATGGGGCTTAGAGCAACCTGGGATAGTGAAGGTGTCCCTGCCCATGGCCTGGGGTGGAATGAGATGGTTTTTAAGGTCCCTTCCAACCCCTTCCATGGTTGTGTTTCTGAGAGCCATCAATTTGACTTTCCATAGATATGTCACATAATTTTATGAAGGGCGTTCTCTTAATTTGCAGTGTGCCAGTGAACATTTTGCCTCATTTAAATCAAACGTACCAAACATTTTTGCTACACATTGGGAAGAACTGGGATTCTGTCATGCACTAGGTCATACACAGGGTGTTGCTTTCTGAATCTGATCAAGAAAGAACAGGATGCTGGACTCATTATTGTTGATTAACTAATGCAGTGAACGTTATTATTGTGACATGCCTTCTGCAAAAATTAGGGCTTTAGTAAATCAGTCCTGAATTTTCCAACATGCTTATGTAAAATTCATGCATTCTTCAGTAGTGTTCTTGAGCAGAACACTGTTGGAATTGGTGCTCAGAAATCCAGAAACCTCTCTGCTAATATTTCTTGTTATTTTATTCTCCATTTATTCCTATTTTGGTTTAGGCCAAATTTGCTATGCTTCATTTTATACTATCACGATATTGATGCCACATGCAAACATTCTCCCCAGAAAAGTGTGTCGAAACAAATCCATTTAAAGTACATGGGCATTTTGTACCACGAGATAATGAAAACTGGGAATTAGGCTTCCCTTTTTGTTTTTTTTGCTCATTCTTTCTCATGCTTTAGTCATGCTTTCATTTATTGTTCTTTATAAGTCCAAGTTCTGCTGCATAATAGATGAACAGTTCCTGAAGTCTTTTTCCGGCAGCTTCGAATGCATCATCGATTAAAATATTTTCCTGGAATGTTTGTTTGGATTGAGTGTAAGGCTGTTTTCATTAGATGTCAATCCAATCATGTGCTTGTATTTAACTTTGCAGAAAACAGAGGCTGTCGGAAGGGTTTCAAGCCATGCTCCAATCGCCGCTGTGTTCCCAGTGATAAAGTCTGTGATGGTGCAAATGACTGTGGTGACAACTCTGATGAATTTGACTGCAAAGGTAAATGGCAGTTATTTCCAAGGTGATTTTGGAATATTGCTTTGTAAATACTTATTATGCAAATAGGAGTAGCTGGATAATAACCTGTGATTTAATCATATGACAGGATTGATGTAAAGACTGATTTTTGTTTGCACCTACAGTCTTCTAGAAAGAGAGTGGGTTTGGCTATAAAATAAAATATAAAATATGCATATGCATTATATAAAATTTTTATGTTTTATATGTATAAAGTATAAATTGCAGGTGCTGTTTGTTCTGTGAAGTAATGAGAGTGTAACTTTACTGCAGACAGGTTGAAAGATAGGTGATTTCTTCTCTGCACCTGCTTCTTCTTTGAAGCAGCAAATGCTCTATTTCTCTGCTTCTCGGATCATGGCAATGTCTGTGTCCTTTGCAAAGATTTCTAGAATTGTTCTCCTTTTCATTTCGGAATTATTTTTTGGTTTATGTCTTATAACATGAATATTTATATCTCTGCATCAGCCAATGTATAAACACCAGCTAGCAGACCACACAAATCCTTAGTTACAACTCAGAAAGGTCAGAGGGGATATTATTCCACAAGATATATCAGTAAAAAGCTAGATAGCTGTAGTAATTAACAATTTTTGAAGGTATCAAATTATTTTTAATCACTTACCTAAATATAAGTAGAGGGAAAAACATATAGGCAAGAACCCTGAGCTGGTTTTACAAGATATAAATCTGAGAGATTCATGGATGATCCTGAAAATGCTTCTTGCTTCCTCAAATATTGATTATCTCAAAATTAATTGCATTACCTAGAGACACATTTAGACTCAAAAAAAAAAAAAATTAAAAAATTAGAAACTTATAAGGTGTCATAAACTCAAAATCATATGTCTGCTGGAGGGTGCAGAGTGTTCTGAATGCCTCATTCTGAAAGGCAGGAGGCTTAAACATCATCATATGTATGATGTGCATCTGAAGAGTCTGTTTAGCACACAAATTTACATCCTTTATCTCCATATGTTCCAGACTCAGCGTGCGCCTCGGCGGAGTTCCGCTGTGCAGATGGGACGTGCATCGGGAAATCGGCGCGGTGCAACCAGATCATTGACTGTGCAGACGCCTCGGATGAAAAGAGCTGCAGTAAGTTTGTGTTTGTGCTCCCTCCAGCATCTGCTCCGTGATTATTCCTTGTTATGTAGCGGCAATTCCTGGGCGCTGCTGCTTGGGATAGCAACACCTGCGCGGTCTCCTCAAGCCCAACGTGGAAATTAAGCTGTGAGGCTCTCAGTCGGTGTTAGGTGTGTGGTAATTTGCTGTCTCTTTCCAGATAATACAAACTGTGCTTACTTCTATAAACTTGGGATAAAATCCTCAGGATTTATCAGCTGTAATTCGACTTCCCTCTGTATACTGCCAGAATGGATTTGTGATGGGTCTAACGACTGCGGAGATTATACAGATGAACTGAAATGCCCAGGTAACTGTGAAAAAGTAAAACAAACAAACAAAAAATTATTATAATTCTTAAAAAAATTTAAAAATCCTTTTTTTTTTTTGAGGGGTGGAGAGTGTTTCTGATTGTGTTGCAAAATATTCAGTCAATACTGGTTTATTTAACATAGAGATTAATATAACGCTGAATGCAGTTTATTCACCTTTATTTTGTGTTTCATGGGATTATGCAAGTTATTACAAATGAACACTGATGTTTTTTCTGAAGCAAGCTGTAATGTCTAGCTCTCTATTTTCTCCAGGTTAGGCCTGTCATTTATCATTTTTATTTAAGTAAAACATGAGTCATTAAAATGTCAAGCTCATCAAGCATCAGCATAATCACTCAGGAACTTTCATTAGCTACTGCTTTCATGGGTGGTACTTCTTTTCTTGCTGACTTGTTTAGTTTCTCTTTTATTTGGTGGAAGTCCTTGGAATAGGCTGCCAGGGTAGAATCCAGGGTTATTTCTTTCATGATAGTTCTGGTCTTCAGCTGGGAGAAAGGGATCATGACAACTTGAGCCCCAGAAACAAGACCAAGGTTATATTTACTATTAACCAATGAATTATTCAAAATATTCAATTCTTACCTAATGAAGGATGCCATTTGTATGTTCCTCCTGTTTCCATCCAGAGCCCCTCATTTGAGAATATTAGGCAAAAAATGAAAGCATTTTTTATTTCTATTTGTTTTTATAGTTGATTGTTTTCTAGAGTGAAATTAACCTCCTGTTGACCACTAACTCTCTTTCCTCTAAGAATATGCATTTAATAAAAGTAAATACTTCCTACATATAAAATTTTATTACTTTGTAAAATTAAAACTTCTAATTTTGTTATTCAATGCCATCAAATTTTTTGCATAGTAGTGGACATAATCTGATTCTTTCCATTTAATATTCTCTTTTTCTGTGTGATAATCCTGTTGTATCACCAGAAGGTTCTATTAGAATTCTCATATATGTTGTGCCAAATTTATTTATTAAAATTTTACCAAGATCCAGAGAAACCTGGCACTTCAGCAATACTGTCAGCCAACTTGACATTAAGAACTTCCGTCAATCCTATAGAATAAATGCATGTTAAATTAGAGTTTCCATTCGAATCTCTACATTCCCAGATTATCTCTTGAATATGTAGAATTTATTGTATATAACACTTCATTAAGCTCAAAGTAGCTTAGATTTGCTGTATTTCCATACAAAGAAAAGGATTTTTCCATTCCAAGGAAAATGTTGCGGGCAGTGTGTTACAGCTTCAGTAAGCTAATGTTGCATAAGTACACTAATGTGCATTTTATTCCATTGTCCATTTATTTGTGTTTCTTCTCTCTGAATTCCAAATGTGTGCCAAAATGTTCCATCATTTTAATGTGTGACTAATTGCCTGCATCATTCCTCCCTTTCCCTGGAAGCAATACCATTCCCACTCAACCTGCCTGTGATTTCCTTTGCCGTTTCACTCCAAACTGACCGGCTCTGGCACATTAAGTTTTTGAGTGTTGTTTCTATTACGAATGTTGCAATACCCATTAGCAGTTTGGTTCAGTGGCATTGTTCTTACAGGAACTTACAGCAAAATACTCATGTAGGGTAGCTATACTTGTAGAATCTTTAATATCTACCAAGTCATCACAGATCTCCCACTTCTTTCTTTCTTTTTCTTTTTTTCCATTCATACAGCTGTAGAATCCATAAATGTTTACTTTAACTTTCCTTTTAAAAGAGAGTAGACTGAAAACAAATCCAGTACACTGAGGGAATAATGAAAACCATGGCAGAGATTTTCAGTGGTCTCCAGTGCTTGGAACTCTGTCCTGGGTTTTCCCAGGACCTTACTTAAGATTTTGAAAATAAACTGTTATTAGACTAATAATTTGTGCTTGCATCATGAAACTCAATATGTGGCATGTTTTCTTTCCTCACACTTGGTTTCTAAGCATTTATAAAAATCAATTTTTAAATTGCTTTCTGACTCTACAAAATGAAAAAGAGAGAGCTATTTTAATTTCTGGCCAAGTCTAAACCTCTGGCTCCAGCATCACTGGTGCAGCTCCTGCTAGTCAGTGCATGCATCAGTTTTGTACCTTCTCCCAGTGACAAAAATACTGCCACAATTAGATTAGCTTGCAAATGACAGCAGAAAGATCAGAAGGGCAATTTCTGCAGCTGCTGTAAAACAACCAAGCAATGTTGACCTGCGTGACCTCAAAACCCGTAAACTGAACTACTTTCCTCTCTAGGCCTTTTGATTTAGTTTGAAGCCATGCTCTGATTCTTCTCTTATTAAAAAAAAAAAAAATTCAGCTCCCTAAACTACTTCGTTATCACTTTTTTTTAATTTTTATGAACACCATTTTTTTTTTTTCATTTTTAGACATAAACACTTTGTCCATCAGTATTCAGAAATTTAACAGAAATGTATTAGGCTCCTAATCATACTAGTAGAGACCATTTTACATTACATTCTTTATTTTATCACAGTTCAAAACAAACCCACATGTGAAGAAAATTATTTTGGTTGTCCTAGTGGAAGATGTATTCTGACCACCTGGCTTTGTGATGGGCAGAAAGACTGTGAGGATGGAGTAGATGAATTGCACTGTGGTGAGCATTTTGTCTTATTTGTATTTCTCTAGTGACTAATGCACTTTGGAAACAAAGAACTGTGCATTTATATCTCAGAGATAACATAGAAAGGTCTTTAATGCTGTATTTTCAGATTCAACTCTTTACTTCATGCTGTCAATACCTTAAATTCTATTTCATGCCAGAATGAAAGATCTTTAAATTGTTTTTTTTTCTCTCTTAAGGATATATTTGAGTTCTAGAAAACAGTTTTCTATTACTTTAATATTTAACAATTCCACTAATCCTTCACAACTCCACATCAGAAGAGTTTTATAGATACAAGAATTTGAATCAGTATCTAACACCCAAACATAAAAGTAGGCATTCCTTTGCATCAGAGGCCATACAGATAAAATTATTTAAAGTAACAACAAAAGTGATGTAAATAAAATACAGCATGAACAGCAAACTGGATTAAGGGTCTGTTCTGTCTCAGATCTTTTCAGATTCTTAAATTCTACCTAATTGAGTCTCAAAGCAAGTTGGCTTTACTCCTAGTGAGAGCTGGTCTTTTCAATTTGTATGGATTACCTGAACGGATTATTTTGAATGAAATTGCAATGAATGAATGACATTTATAATGAAATTGTACCAGAACAGCAAAAAGCAGTGCCAAGTTTTCCTATCCCCTATTTGAATAAAACCTGAAATTTGGGTTTTTTTTTTTTCAGTTTTTGTGGTATTTTTGGTTTGCTTCTTACCATGACTAAACATTTTATATTACTGTCTTCAGGACCTAGTTCCCATTAACATGCTTCCATATGTGGTCTGCAGTTTACATTGTATATTTTTATCTTATTACTTCAAAATTAGGAACTGCTGTGCACCGTGACAATCAGAATCTTTTCTGTTGGCCACATTGGTTAAGCATAACTCGGTGTTTACATTTCCAGGTGTTACACATTTGTGTACAATATTGTAAAATGAATTAGCTGATTTTTGTGGGCAAAAGGGAAGGGGGGTTAAGTCAATTCTATTTTTCCCACCAATTGCTCTTACCCATTTTGAGATACCTGTTACAATGCTCTCCTTTAAATTCAGATTTAATTGCTTAAAATTCTTTTTAATAATAAAAAGTTAATAATAAAATTTGTTGTTATCAGTTGCAACAAAATAAGCTTTGTTCTTAAAGAAAGAAGTCTGGGAAATATGGAAGGCTTGAATTTTTCAGAAAAGAAAATATTGATTTAAGACAGTTTTGCAGTCTGATTTTGAAATGCAGAAGCTCTTATTTTCAAGGTATAGAAAAGTGTAAAAGAGATAAAGCAAACACACAGTAAATTTTCTTGTGAGAGAAAATAACATGAAATCTTTTCAAGATGAAATTAACTACTGGAATACCAGGAGGAAGGCTGTGTTGGAAAATTGATTGTGCCCTCTCTGCCCTACTACCCAAATAAAGCTGTTCGCTGTAGTTGTAGCATCTATGTTAAACATGCAAACCAGACTTCTGTTTTCAAAGTGTTTATCCTTGTCCCATGAACAAAATAGTTGAAAATACCAGAATGTCTTTGGAATGTTTATTTTTTTAAATGTGTTGGTGAATGAAAACTCTGAGGCAAACCAATAATACGCTGAATAAGAAGATTAGAGTGTTTTAATAACATGATTTGGAGTTTTTTATTACATGGAAACTGAGAGGGGAGGAAGGAGCAGCGCAAAAAAATCCTAAACTGTGGTTGAAAGTGCGGGGAATGCAGTGATGTTGTGAACCAAACAAATGCAGTGCCTGGTGTAATCTTCAGATTCGTCCTGTTCATGGAATCAGTTTGCCTGCTCTGCCAACAAGTGCATCTCCAAGCAGTGGACCTGTGACGGTGAGGACGACTGTGGAGACGGTTTAGATGAGAGCGATGCCGTTTGCGGTGAGTAGGATCCTTTCGGTGCTGGGTCGTGTCAGACCATGCTTGGGGACAGACCACGTGCTCCAAGGAGAGGCTGGGAAGGGAACGAGGACAGAATGTCCACAGGGTGTGAGGGGTCTCCTCCCTCAGCCCCCTCCAGCCAGCAGATAGGTTCCTTTTCACGAGAACTGTGTGATTTGGGTAATTTTATTGGTAAAGTAATGGATGGCAAACCAGCCTGGGCAAAAGGACAGCCAGCCTGTTCTCCAATTCCGTCCTTTGGGTAAAACCCCTGTTTGGGTTTTACATTTGAGTGACCGGTGCTCAAAGACCCTAAAGTTGTTGTATTTTGGTTTTCATCCATTCCCTCTAAAATTTTCTATACCATAAGCATATATTGCATGATATTTCTCTCGAATTCCCAAACCCTTCAAGGTGCATAAGGAATTGAAAATTTTGTTTCCATTCTAGGGCTCAGTGGACTGGAAATGTTAGTGAATTCTTTCCCACAGAAAATCACATTGTGAGAAGTCACGCTGTCACAATTTAGTGCTATTTATACATCAGTTCTGTCATTCTCTGTATTTTAAGTTTCTTTTCAAAGTTTCAGCTTTTAACTCTTTGTTCCTTTTCAAAAATCCTCTTACATAAAGTCCATTCAACAAAGAGTATTCCATATTCCCAATGTGTTATCACAGTAAAAATATTGCTGATAACTGGTAGAGTGAAGTAGACAGAGGAAAAATCTGGTTTGTTAAAGTAGTTGCTTAATCAAACATGGATGTAGGAACACCATCAAATGAAAGGGAGGGAGGTGGAACTTATATTGCTCTAATACAGTAAAATATAAATTATTTAGGACACAAACTGCTCTCAAAGAGGGAAAAATCTGCACTGGTTATGAAGAAGGGAGAGTTAAGGCTGTATTTCTTCTTAGGAACAGGAGTTGGATCTGAACTGTGAGGAGAAAAGGGATCAAAATGACTTCAGATTTTTCGATCTTAAAAAAATCAATATTTTATTAACATGAAGTTCAATTCCAGAAATAGCAGAAAATGGCGAATGAGTATAAAAAGTGAAAGTTGCCCTTTTTGCAAAAGTAGGACAGAAAAATTTTTTTGAAATATTTAAATATTTTATTAATTTCTAATTAAAACTAGTAGAAAATGCACTGTCTCCTTTTTAGTGAAGTATATTCAAATTCTCTAAGAGAATACATTAAGTGATGGATATCATAAAAATTTATGTCCAAATGGAGCAAGTTGAATCCTAGGTTATAATATTGTCTAAAGAATAGCTGACAAAAAAACTAGTCAGGTAAAAAAATCGATTGAGTTAGTTGGATCAGAGCTGTCAGATAGTTTTTACTCCCACTACTGCTGTACTTGGTACACAATTTTTTTCTTCTCAGTGGGACTGATTAACAAAAGTTTTGAGTGTCTTTGTCTTCCTGCCATAGACTTTGGTGATGCAGGGATTATGTGGTTTGCAAGATCAGTTCTTTTGTTCAGTTAGTTCAAACGTGCACTCAAACTTACCAACCAAAAGTGGTGTGAAAAATTATTCTGCTGGATAGTTTCCATGAAGTGTGGGGCATTTAAGAGGCTGAGTAAATGAAAAGAATGGGAGAAACAGCAAAATTTGACTGTAAAGCAATGCTAGCAAGTAGGTTTATCATAATGTGGGGAACAAAATCATCTCTGAGTTTCGTTTTAAAATAAACCCCTTTAACCATTTTCGGTCACCATAAAAACACGGGTTAGGACGTTGCAGCTCGGGATGTGGGGTGGCTCAGTGCTGAGGGCTCCATGCCATGTTTCTGCAGGCTCAGTGACCTGTGCAGCAGACACCTTCAGCTGCCTGGGCTCCCATGCCTGTGTGCCCCAGCACTGGCTCTGTGACGGGGAGCGAGACTGTCCCAATGGAAGTGACGAGCTGTCCACAGCGGGCTGCGGTAGGTTTGCATGTCAAAAAAAATGATATTTTCGTGCTGCTTTTGCCTTTGTGATGTCCACTTTGCTGGTGAAGATTGCTGGCCCATGTGTGAGCACACGGAGCAGGACCCTTCAGGGTTTTAATCAGCCTGACGCCTCCAGGCTCTGCTGGCACACTCCGAGGCAGCCCAGCTGAAGATCAGGATGGGTGGCACGTCACAGGCATTATGCACCGTGATTACTGGTGAAAATCAGCACATCCGTGACTGTGCAGTTTTACTGCTCCTCCTGAAGAAAACGCTGCTGCTCATGTTGGGGAGGCTGTGCACCAAGAAGGGAGATGCGAGTTCTGTCTCCATTCTGGCTCATTGTTCAGATCCCGACGTCTCTTGCCCTTTAAAGTGTTCCTTCCAGTCTCCTGGGACACGTCTCTATTAACAGTGTCAGGAGTTCAGTAACAGTTTCGTTGGAGGGGATTGTTTTATTAATGTATAAAAATGATAAAGAAATATAGTCTGTATATTTTGAGGATTTATGGATGTTAAAGAGTATTTGTTCAGGAGCAGAGCAATATAAGGACATCTGTTCCCAAATTTTCTTTTCTTCAGAGTGAGACCTTAGTTTAGTCATAGACAGCATTGACTTCTGAAGCTTTTCTGTCTTGGATTACAGGAGATTTTAGCTATCTTTACTTCTGTAGCTTTCTTTGTGATGAGTAGCTTTTTCTGGTATTGAATTGCGTGATTCTTTTTATCTAACTAAAAGGTTATGGTTATTTCCATTGAATTCACTCAAATTCACTTCTCATTTCATCTTTGTGTAAGAAAATGGGCTGTATATCTGATTGTTCTCAATTTCTTTTTTTTTTTTTTATGGACTGTATTTTCCTTAGCTCCCAATAACACTTGTGACGAGAATGCTTTCATGTGCCATAACAAAGTCTGCATTCCCAAACAGTTTGTTTGTGACCACGATGACGACTGTGGAGATGGATCGGATGAATCTCTGGAATGTGGCAAGTATAACAAAAATAGAGTAAATAGAACAATTCCACACTGCTAACTGTAAGGCATTCTTCAGGGTCTAATACTCTAAGGCACTATTGGGAAAGAAAGCTCTTCATTTTTAAAAGTTGTTTTAATTCTTACTTTTAAATTATGCATTAATTAATACAGCTTGGAATTAACTTGGATCTGGGACTACAGTGACAAATTGTTTCCCACAGTGTCTTACAGTTGATTGCTAATAATATTTAAGAGAATTTTTAAAGTATTTTTTAGAATTTCTTGTTTAATAAATCTATCGTTATTATATGTGGTTTTGCTTTTGTCTCTCTATATGGATTTTTTTCTGTCAAATAATGAAAAGTATCTGTCATGATTATCACTGCAATTAAATGATATCAACTATAACCATATGTGAATGTTTAATTTTTAACATTCACATGAATTTAGGATTTCTTAAATTATCTGAATGTCTATTCAGTGTATCGGGGCCATACTCAGAAACATTAATCTATATAAATAACATTTATGGAAAATATAGAGCAAATGTTCCCTCCAAAATGACAAATTGGTGATTATCATGCCTGGTTTTGTGCTGTTACAATCTATATTGGTTTTTTGCTCTTGAATTTGCTTCAGAAATGACAGCCACAACAGAAAATAGGTAGAAAATATCTGTATATTATAGATGTCTTTATAGTGCACACACCTGAAGGGGGTATGTGCATAAATGATGTGAGCAGACACCCAAAGATTGTGAGAAAAAGCATGCTTATTAATTTATTAATGACAGATAATTACCAGAAAATCAGTGAATTACACATTCAGTATCATTAGCAGCAACACAATGGGCAAATCACAGCTGCAAAATTTGTAGATCTGAGGGGTTTTCAAACACCGTTTTGTAACTAGTCCCAAAAGGTTCTGAGCACACAGACACAGAGAGCAGCTGTGTGCGCCTCCTGCCCAGCCCAGTCTTCAGTACCTCAATAACTACTTAGAACTCAACAGTCACAAACTTTGGAAATTGTTGGGTTTTTTTCCTTCATGCTTATAATTTCTTGCTGGTGTATTTAATTTATTTTCTATAGCGTTGTATATACACACCCCAAAACTATTCATGCGCCTTAAAATACTGACAAAAATAAATGGTGCCATTTTGTCAGACTTTTGGAAAGAGGCAGAAGGAGGGAACAGCAAAAGGAGCAGGAGATTTACAAAGCCCTAATCCAATTTAGTATGGACCTGCCTTCAGGCACTGGCTCTATTTAATTTCTGCTGGGGAAAACTGAAATCTGCAGCAACGTTTGTGCTGCGCTGCTTCCACGCAATTTTCTGTTAACTGCTAATCCAATACACATCTCAGTGTGTGCCTGGTATGGTAAACTGGTTAAACTGCAATTTTGGGAAAGGGTTGCGTTCTTTTATGGGAAAGGGAGCTGCTCGTAAGGAGTAGGAGTCAAATTCCAAAACACACTTTCCAAGGCGCTGCTGGGATTTAAAATTAAACCACGTCATTCCCCAGGATTTTAGACTCGTGGTTTCTGATCTGGCTGCCAACTAAGGAGCCTGATCATAGCTCTGTAGGATTGTAGAGCTAAACCTTTTCCATCCTGAGAGCCAAAACAACCCAGGTACTCTTCAGCCACCAGTTCACTGACCTGACATGAGGTTTGGTTTGAAATATAGTCCTAAAAGCTGAATTAATGGAATATGTTTAAAAATCTAGGCTTTATTTTAATTTAGTTGGTTTTATTTTTTCTATTTGTATAGTTGAAAGGTTTATTTTCTTGGGTTTTGTAGAGTACTGTTCAGAAATGATATAAAAATGGGACTGGTGATTGAAGCAAACATTTTTTTTTAAAGTTCACAATCATTCTAATCCTTTAATATTTCTTTGATACAAGTTCTGAGTCTGTTGTATAAGCCTGTCTTTTTAATGAAATCCTTATAACTAATTACTTAAAATTGAACAGAGAAAAACCTATATTTATGATTACTTTTCTAAGTTTTTCTACTCCTTTGTCAGTTTTAGAACTCTCAATTAAACCACTGTGTTCTAAGCAAATGCTTGTTTCTGGTTTCTTTACTCCATTATATTTTTTTTTTTTTTGTTAGAAATCCACTTTTTCTTTGAAAATGTATCCATTCTATATGTATTGATTTTGTGGCCACCTTAGAAAATGTGTTTAGTGTGGTTAAAATGATTTTGTGTTATACATGTTTTAAGGAGAAGACACACAGCCATAAGCACACCACAAAAATATTTGTTGGGTATTAAGCTACTTCCTAATAACAGTAATGAATGAAATAACACCAAAAAGAAAAGGCATTTATGGTTGACAGCTGCATAAATATGTTTCACATCTCTGTGAATTGTACCATGACTGTATGGTGCTGCA
Source organism: Callaeas wilsoni (assembly GCA_013398955.1). Lineage (NCBI taxonomy): Eukaryota > Metazoa > Chordata > Aves > Passeriformes > Callaeidae > Callaeas > Callaeas wilsoni. The sequence goes on along the minus strand of VWPU01014165.1, from coordinate 81,025 downwards.
TAAGAGAATTTTGATTTCTTTGCTGGTAGATGCTCGTCTACAAGCACAACAATCTGCATCTCTTTGTGGAGCAAAAAATACTTTTCTGCCTCAAATATGCAGAATTTTATGTGGAAATTGTGAGAGGAAGCACATGGTCATTGGTTGCTGTGTTTGTAGGGTACCGTCGCTGTCGTCCTGGGGAGTTCACCTGCGCTGATGGCCGGTGCCTGTTGAATTCCCAGTGGCAATGCGATGGGGATTTTGACTGCCCAGACCACTCTGATGAAGCACCTATCAACACCAAGTGCAAAAGTTCAGGTTTGGGTGCAATTTTTTGAAGAACGTGTTCGTCCTTTCTTTTATGAGAGCGATCGTTTAGGGTTTTAAGCGAGTGTAAAACCTCATAGTTTAAACTTCCAGTGCTTTCATGGTGGTGTTGCTCATGCCTTGCAAGGAGAAAGTGATCTGAGCATCCAAAACTTCAGTTCAAAAAGTTCAAGCCACTAGTCTCTATGGAATAAGACAGCAGGTACTTCCTTAATAAATGAATCCTGCTACTACTAAAATAAGATGATATTAATATAGTAATTTCCAAAGTTTCTAAGCTTGCTCTTTAAATGGTTACTTGTGTTCCAGGTATTCATCACACAGAAGGAGGTCATACAAAAAGGGATATAAAGTTGCTCCCACTATAAATAATAGACACTGTTTTAATTTTACTAGTAAATTATTGACCTAATGCTGTTGGTTTTACTGATATTTTCTGCTTACATTAATAAGTTTGATGTCTGACTGGTTTTTGAGAGGGAAATTAGTCCTGGCCTGCATATGGTGTTCCGTTCTGTGACTTTTTGAAAGGCCAATTCTTCTGTCTAGTTCTTAGGATTTCACTGCTCTGAAGGCAGGTTCTTTATACCAATTTTGATGGACAACACTCATCTGCTGTGAGATGATGCAGCACACCTACCTTATATTTATTTAAATGCTCCAATTGTTTTTCGAAGGATCTGAATGTAGCTGAAATGATGCATTCAAGTTTTGCCAAACAGGGAAGAACATGTATGCAGGTCATTGGGCAAGGAATGCATGGGAGTTCAGTCAGTTGTGTTCCTAAACACCTCAGCATCCACAGTGGGGAGAACCCGTGGTTTTTAACTTTTGGAAACTGTAGAACTGTATTTTGTGCAGAGATGATGTAGAGGGTTCTCCATTATATGAAAACAAATACGTAAGAGAGAGTAATAAGTTGATGTCTTCCCCATTTTTCCAGGAGAGGAATAACCTTTAAAGACACTGAAAAGTGCAAAGTTATTATAAAACTATCAATAAGGAATAAATATTCAACTGTTACACAACTTTTTCCTTTTGCGCGCACACAACAGCTGATCCATGAGAAAACTAATTCCAGATACCAATAGATGACCCCAAGTTGTGTGTTCTTTTTTGTTTTCCAGAGCAGTCATGTAACAGCTCTTTTTTTATGTGCAAAAATGGCAAGTGCATCCCTCAGAGCGAGGTTTGTGATAACAAAGAAGATTGCAGTGATGGGTCTGATGAGAAAAGCTGCCACGTTAATGAGTGCCTCAGTAAGAAAGTCAGTGGCTGTTCCCAAGACTGTCAGGACCTTCCTGTTGGCTACAAGGTGAATAATTGCAAAATGTGATGTAATGTAATGCAAGCTTTTAGTTCTTAAGTGTTTAACTACTGTGTGATTATAATAAAACTCCACTCTGTGGTACCTCCTTGTAGTGAAGTAGCTTACGGGCCATAAGAACATTCAAATTTTTATTTCCTGTAAGAAAACAATTGCCAATTGTAGTAAAAAAATGGTACAGTACATATTTTAAACCTGTGGAAAAGCTCATACAATGCTTTCAATATAACAGATCATACTGGTGTATGCAGAGCACTTAAAATCCAACAGTAAAAATTTTACAATACACGGGAATGAACAGCAGAAATAGGGTTTTTTTCCAATTTTTTGCTGCTTTTTTGTTTGTTTTTTTTCCCCCAAGACAGAGACTCTTACAGAAATATTTAAAGTAAATTCACCTTAGAAGCAGAATAAAAGTGTTCATTGTCTGCATGTGAGGATGTTTTTTTGAATCACCTGAATCTGTTCTTTGGCCTTGACAAGTAGAGAGGAACAGACTGCAGCAGCCTGTAAATAGTAGCTAAAAATAGAAGAAAGACTTTTTTCAGGGTTTTCAGTCTTAAGCATCCCTAACTGCACTCCCAAAGTTTCATCTTTTCAGCTGAACATTGGCCCACTGAGAACTAAATAAAATCTGTGCAGCATAGCTTAGATCTGCAGGTATTCAACCCTCTGGAACTGGGAGGGTTGAGACAGACCCAAGAGCTGTTGGGTTCAACAAAATCCTTGTTGAAGTGGTGGAGAAAGCACGTCCTGGGTCTCTGCAGAGAGAAATAGAGAATATAGGTGGGAACAGGACACAAAATCTTCCGTAGGTAAAATTTATGCCCTCATTTCAGAACCCATCTGTCCAGTTGTATTTTGCATCTTTCACATTGCATGTGATAAACTTGCCAGGATCATCATCAGACCCAGACAGAAGTCAGAGAAACAGAGAATTCTGAATTAGAAGGGATCCACAAGCATTGTCCACATCCAGCTCCTAATCAGCCTCAAGAGCTCCCATTCACATTGCTGTGTTGGCTACACAGATCGCTAGGTACTATCAGTGATTCCAGGGAAAATAGTTAAAACCTGTCTATCTTTATCAAAAAACACAAGTATAATTGAAAATTAAGAAATCCAAAGGGGCCATCCATCATTATTTTTATGGAAAAATCCTTTCTATATTTTTGAAAAGGTGTGCTTCACTTTTTGTTCAGTTAAAATAGAAAGAATAATTGCTCATTCTAGAGGGTTTTGTTTGTTTGTTTGTTTTTTTCTGGAGGAAATGGTGCTTAGGACCACATCAGCAATATTTGAAAAGTAGATATGCCTCCTGTAAACCATACAAGCAGCAAAGTAATTAAGATGTTACTTGAAAAAATGAGATACATAAAAAGTTTATGATGCTAACATATTCAGAAGAAAGTACACAGAGACGATAAACAGAATTAAAAATGAATGCATTTGGTTTTCTTTCCCAGTGCAAATGCTGGCCTGGATTCCTCCTGAAGGATGATGGCAAAACGTGTGTAGATATTGACGAATGTTCGTCTGGATTTCCCTGTAGCCAGCAGTGCATCAACACCTACGGAACCTACAAATGCTTGTGTGCAGAAGGATATGAAACACAGCCTGATAACCCAAATGGCTGCAAATCCCTTTCAGGTACTGCTCTTTAATGTTTTTAAATTCCACAGCTGTATCCAAATTATTTGTGAACAAAAACTTAGCTCCAAGGTCTGCATTACCTTTGTATGTAAGATAAAAACAGAGTTACTTTGAATTTGCTATTTCTTCAATATAAAATAGGAATGTGACTGTGTCTGAATGTAATATTTTTAGTATGTATTGTCCTCAGCTCATTTGTAGTAAATAGATGCATTGGGTTTTGAAAGTTTGAATTAGTAACTTTATTAGAAAAAGTTGTAGAAAAGTTAAGGTATATCACTTAGTTCTGCTTCTGAGTCAGATGATAATAGCATGGTTATAAGTGTTTAGAAGATTTCATCATCTTTAGAATATTAAAATGTACATCAAACTTCCTCATCTGAAAAGGAGGAACAGGAAAAAATAATAGAAAATGCAAACTCTTTTATAACATGCAAATGTGCTCAGAGCAGAGTAGGCTGGACAACACATTGGATTCTAGAGTGCATGAGCAGTAGATACAAAGCCTTTAATACATTTTTAATTATCACTGGTAATTTTTTTTTTTTTTTAGTTGAGGTGTCTCTCTCAATAGAGCTGAAATAAAGACAGCCTTGAAAAAAATTTTTACTAATGTATATGTCAGTGTCATAGATATTTCAGTGAAGACATGAATGAGTACCTGAAAGTAAATATTATTTATAAACTAGAAAGCCACTTACAAAAAGTCAAATCTGGCTTCAGTGCAGACTTAAAAAATCAAGGTTTTTATGAATAGCTGTTTCTTTCTTGCTGTACCATTCAGACTAATGAAATCTCAAAAAGCAATGGTCAAAACATGCTTGGTTTGCAACCATAATTAATAGTCAGTGTTAATTTGAAACGAAATATTGAAATTAAAACACATGTAATGAAATCTATTTCCCATTTAATCTCTGATATTAAATTAAGATAAAATACAGTGTTGTTCCCGTATTACAAAGGCAGAAGAATTAAATTGCATTGAAAGATATACTAATTGATTGCTTTGTTCATTTTTATGCTGCATCATTGATCTTTCTTGGAGCATTTGAATGTTTTAAATATTTCTTTCATCCATAACATTGATCAGAGCATGTAACATTTATTTTTCAAACCATCTGTATTTCAGCATTGTATTCCTGATTTTCCATAAATTAACGTAAAAGCTAGTCTAATATATTCTTTCTCCCGGGGTTTAGATGAGGAACCTTTCTTAATTCTGGCTGATCATCATGAAATAAGAAAAATTAGCACTGATGGATCCAACTACACTTTGTTGAAACAGGTATAACCATAGTACCATGCTCTAAGTTTACACAATACTTTTATTTTTTTCTAAAGTTTGCAACTGACAGAAACATCATCCTACAATTGGCGTTGTGTGCACCACAGAACAACTGCAGTACCTTCAGAGTTCTTACGAAACTTTAAATTGACTATTTTGTCTGGATTTGACATGATTAAAGCTCAGGCAGTTGTTTCGTCAGTCATTCTGATGTACTAAAAAATTGTTATTTGTGATCCTCTTCCATCACAATATGTTTTGTGCAATTTGTCTATTTCTGTTAAAAAAACAAATAAAAAACCCTACCTATTTGGCCATGTATTATTTGGGCTACTTACTGTCATAATCTAAATCTATTTTCAGACAGACAATTCCAATATTTATGGTATTACAAAATGTGAACTCTTATCTTTGTGTAAATCTAATTTTTAAAGTAATTACTCTAAATTATTATAACAGAGGAAAAAAAAAAGTGAAAAACTGCAAAAGTAGAAAGTCACCCAGTAAATACAGAGCTGCCATTTTTAGCAGTCTGCTCTCCTTCTATGCTTCACCTAAGTGTAGTTACTCACCACAGATTAGATTTCCAAAATATGTTTTAATAAAAATATCAATTTTCTTGAATACTAATGGATCAATTGTAGTAAGACTAGGAAATTATTTACTGCCCATCAATATCATTAGGCTTTTTGTAACTTCTTGTGTCACTGAGCTGTGCACCTTAGTGTTTTAATAGAGGTGCTCAGGCCTTCACAACGGTAGTTGTGAAATTCACCATCTTGAATGAAACATTGGCTTTATTTAAGCTTAGCAAGCGTTATGAAAGTCTGTCTGTTCTCCTGAAATCCTTCTGATTCCCTCTCATTTGCATCTCACTGCCTCTCTCCTCTTTTGCTGGTGTACCTGCTCGTAGAAGCCTGTGAAAAGAGGGGAGCAACAGGAAATTTTCTTCGTGGTTGGTGCTGGCAGACGGTCAGAGCTTCCTCAGCCTTGAATTCAGTGGACTCCTCTTGAGTGTGTCAGAGACCGAGCAGCTCCAGCCATTGAACAAAATACGTGTTTTCCATGTCACATTAATTCATTGGGCTGCTAAGATGGTCAGAGCTTCCTCGGCCCTGAATTCAGTGGACTCCTCTTGGGTGTGTCAGAGACCGAGCAGCTCCAGCCATTGAACAAAATACGTGTTTTCCATGTCACATTAATTCATTGGGCTGCTAAGATGGTCAGAGCTTCCTCGGCCCTGAATTCAGTGGACTCCTCTTGGGTGTGTCAGAGACCGAGCAGCTCCAGCCATTGAACAAAATACGTGTTTTCCATGTCACATTAATTCACTGGGCTGCTAAACACCTCTGCTGTTGATCCTACTGGTCTTTGCTCCTACAAAGGCAGCGTTTGGTTCGAAAGCTGAAGAGGGAGCTTTAGCAGCACCACAGGGGGTTATGTCCCTCATGAGGACATCCTCCTGCCCTCGTGGCGTTACGATGGATTTGGCTCTTTCCTGCACACCTACTGGATGGTGGCAAACACCAGAGTGCCTCTGGCAGAGGAGCAAACCCACCCTTCCCTCTGTGCATTTGATCTGTGATTACCATTCTAACAGTTCATACAAACTCAGAATAAAGGAGCTGAAAGTAGGAGCTCGTTCAGTCTTCTCTGAGTTATGTGACAGCTTTTTCCTCTTATTTTCTTTTTCTTTCCTTCTTTTTTTTTCCAAATACACATAAACAGTACAACTGTTTGAATTGTGCCTCATGTATCTTTGCTTTCCATTTCCTTCACTCCTAGTCATCAAAATCCTTAAAGTTTCAATAGGCAGAGTAGATAATCTTCTTTCTCATTATTTGTGATTTTTATCTCCATGTTTTTTAAGTGGGGCGTCAAGGGAACACAAATCACAGCCAAGGATGTATTGTGTGCTGTGTGTAACAGAAACAAACCCACAGGTTTGAGAGGCTAAGGCAGCTGATGTCATTTGAAACCTTCCCTATTCCTTCTAAAAAGCAGATTACATGTGAAATGACAAAGAATTATGCTAGGAGGGCTTAAGTGAGATATGTATATCATAAAGAGGAAATGATGTCTGGACAGAGAACTCTGTTACAGATGTACAGAACTATTTTACCTGCAGTTGATATTCTGATAAATGAAATGAAACTGACCCAAAATAAAACACTTGAAACCAAAGATGTGCAGACAGTCAATTCCCTGTATGAGTCTTAATCTGTAGGAAACTTTTACAGGGTTGTGGAATATATAGAGATAAGGCAATTTTTTTTTTTTTACAAATTGCTGACTTTGATTCATAGAATGTTACAAAATTGTAACATACATAGTATTTTTTATTAATTGACCTGTTGTCTCCTTGGTTAAGAATCTGGGCTGAGGGTTTCTCTGTAAATGCAATTATGCTAACAGGAGAAAAAGAACAGTAAAAGTGTTTTGCAGCACAGTTATGACTGACAGAGCTGCAGTTGGTTTTGTGAAAGTGCAAGTGTGTATGTGTATATGATATTTTTAAGAAATGAGTGGTCCTCCTACACTGAATTGTTTCAGGTTTCCTTTAATGATGAATTGTGCAGCCTTAACTACTGTCTTCCTCTACGTTTTGCTCAAAAGGTAGATTTACAGTGATTACACAGTAGCAGATGGCAGATAAGCCGTGTATCAGTTTCTGTACAATTAAATATTGTTGTCCTTAGTTGTTTACTGTAGAGCTGGCTGGTCCAGCACACCCCTTCACAGCAATGAATTACGCTGGGGAGGGAGGCTGCTGATCTCCCTGAGAGCAGGATGGCATTGGCCTGATAAGGGAATTGATTAACTGACCTTGCCTTTCTAGGGAGGGTACAAACCACATCCGTTCCTTTTACCACTGCTGCTCCATATTTCATTGATAACAACAACCTGGCACGTTAAGAATAATTGTGATTTCACTACACATCAGAACGTTCAGCAGGCTACGGGGCAGATAAGGAAATAAGAGCCATCATCTGAATGCAATGCCCTTCTTCCTTATCTGCCATTTGGCATGAAAAGCCATTTTTGTGTGCTTGCTCCTCCCCGCCTGTTGGAGTACCTCAGATATAATCACCACTCTTTCTCAGAATGCGTTGGCTTTGTGATTGGAGCCATAGGAAACTCCCAGGTGCCTGCTGCATCTCCAACTTTCAGTTTTTGTATTTATCCCCTCTGTGTCTGTGTATTCACACACACATATATAAAAATATATATACAGTACCCAGAATATATCATCTAAGTCAAAACCTCCTCATTCAGAAATTAATGTCTTTTTGCACCACCACCATTTTGAATTCCTGATTAATTTATATTACTAAGGAAATTTTTTCACTATTTAAATGTCATAAAGATTATACAATCTCTATTTCTCCCATCTAGTTTGCCAAAGAAATGCCAAAGGTAGTAATCAGCAGTGAAACTGAGCAAATGTTAGAAGTTTTTACTGCTAAATTTCATTTAAATAAGAGTATAGAAAAAAACAGAAGCCTCACTTAGTTTCATACGTCATCTGCATTTTCTGAAGTGAGACAGTTAATTAGTCACTATATTTGTTTCTGTTACAATCTTTAACTTGTTCTGTTTACAAGTAATGTATGGAAAAGAGAGGGAAGTGCTTCAGAAATATGCAGACAGTAAAATAAAGCATTAGGAATATTAAATGTGTTTTGCATTCTAAATGCTACCCAGCAGTTTGTGTTCAAATATTTGAATAAATGGACTTTTTTTTTTTTTTTGCTTAGGGGCTGAACAATGTGATTGCGATAGACTTTGACTACAGAGAAGAGTTCATTTATTGGATTGATTCCAGCAGACCAAATGGCAGTCGCATAAACAGAATGTCTTTAAATGGAAGTGACATCAAGGTAATTGGGGATTAATAATGTCACTACTAGAATTCAATTTTTTGAGTGTTTTGGGAAATGATCCTTCATACATTTAATCCGGATTGTGAGGCTTTGGTGTATGAATACAAACACAGCATGAGCTAGCAAGTCCTAGTAAAATTTAATTGCATTTGTATCTTATTTGTAGTAAAGATAGGGACTAGGAGAACTGTATTTAGGAGCGAAGTTCCTTATGACATATCTGACAGTTTACTGAATTGGCAGTTCCATGTGTTTTCCAGGATGCCAAAAAACAAAAAGAGCTGTAATTAGGTGTAAGCTGTGTAAATACCCTGATGTATTATTTCTTCCTATAAAATTTCCTGTGATCTTCAGTTTGCTCTTGTTTCATCTCCACTACACTGATAATTAAAATAACTCAATGTCTTTGCTGTGGAGGGTGAAAGTGCACTCCCATTTCTGCACAGCCTGTGTGTTCTGCCTCCGTAGTGGATTAGGTTCACAAATCCACTATGAAGCACATTTGTTGACTTCTGTGAACATTTTCCCAGAACCGGTGATAAGCAGTAAGGAATTCTTTGTTTATTCTATTAGGTCTGACCTCCTGAAACATGGAGTTAAATGAGCAGTAACATATCCTGTGAGTTTTGTCCCCTCGTTGCGCACCAATAAATATGCAGAGAGAAAAGATTTGTGGTTTTCGTTCACAGCTTCGTGCGTGGTCTGACACATCCCCAGAGCATGCCAGCTTTGCTCCTCATGAGTTAGGCTTTGAAACTCACTGCCTTCAGTGAGCCTTGGTTGCATCCTTCACACCAAAATAATTGTTCTTGAAAAGAAAAAAGACAAGTGGATAAGCAACTTCTGGCGCTCTGATTGCATTGGGGTAAAAGTAAAACTCAGCATGCACTCAAAAGTTTTCGCTGTGAAGGGAAAAAAATAGAACCCTGGCAAGTGTGGGGTTCAAAATCCATTAAATCCTTGAATCATATTTATTGTCTTTAAACAGTTTCCAAACCATCCTCCTCAGCTTCTGTCCATTCTGGATGATTCAGTGTTATGTAAGGGCTGAGGATTACTCAGACTCTGTATTTCTAATCTTAACTATTTCAAGAAGAACAAAGAATTTTTCCCAGTCAAAAAAGTTCTAATAACCAGGCAGAAGAATACAAAAAAAAATTTGCTTTCTACTGATTCATTAATAATTTTATTTTTAAAGAAAAGGTTTCAGAAAGTTGAACAAACAGTAGAAGAAAAGTAGGATGAGGATGTGGAGGGTGTTTCATTTTTCCATCATTAATAATTTGCAATTTGCACAAGTGTCATGTCAATGAAAATTTCACTCATATAGGATGCCATGTTCAAGGCAAAAATCATGAAAATAAATCCATTTAATTTTCATGCAGAAAACTGTTTTTTCTCTGAAAAACTTGGCCCAGATTTGGCCTTTGAAAGCTAAAAAGATAAGGTGAAAAAAATTAGCAAGAATTATATACTGTAGCTGTCTAATAGTCTGTAATAAAATAGTAACCTTTTATCCAGTGCCAAACTTTTGTGGCTCTTTGACTTCTTATTAGGTTGCCATAGGACATACTTAATAACTGACATTATTAAAAATTAAATTATTTCAAATGAAATTATGATAATTATTTATTTAATTATTTAAATGCTGATGTTATTATTTGTTATCTAGGAAACCTATTTACATATTTTAATGTAGGGGGATTTTTTTGTCACGAGAGAGAGTTTTAATAGTTTTTCTCCTGAAGCATGACTCTCTGATTTTAATATCTCCCCACTTATAGTGTTACTCTTTGCTATGAATAGATCTGCTACCAGTGTAAGGGATGCTCTTTGATGTATTGCCTCAGATTCCCCTTGCAGGAGATGGCATTTCTTCAGCACACCATCTCTGCCTTTCCTGCCCTGGGAAGCCTGATGGCATCTCATTTTTCTTCTGAATGTGCTCACGGAGGAGATATTTACAGAACTGAAATGGCAGCTTTTTCACATGGATGTGTTCAGACATTGCCACAGTGTTTTATGGAGAGTTTAGATTCAAATGTTGGTGGGAAATGCAGCAGAAAGCTGCACTGTGCACATCGAGTGCCACGCTGGTGGTCTCAGTGACTGGGATATGTTGAAGTGACTCTGCAAAGGAAAAGTCATCAGAAAGAGAGACTAATTATTTTGGTTGATGCTGTAGTGTAGTGGTTAGACAGCTAAACCACTGTCTAAGTTTTCAGAGTTATCCATTTGTGCATGAAATGTCCCTTGATACAGTGCAGCAGTTGCTGCAATTACACATTTATAAACTGGTGAAGCTGGTAGTGTGAAGGTGTTAGAAAATAAAATATCTTATTCCCATTAAAAAATCAGTGTATCCTGGATTTTAACTTTTCTAAAAGGTTTTATAAGGTGATAAATTATGTAACAACCTGAGAAGGTGCTTTTACATATTCATAACTATAAAATTGATTTAAAGCATCTCACCGTATCCCTTCTTTTCTTGAAGGCTTTTTCTGTGTCTTCAAACAGTAAATAAATTTAAAACTAGCACATTTAGTTATACACAATACAAGTTTACACATGAAGTTTATACTCTCTCATGCACAGGCTGTTAGTGATGAAGATGACAATAAATTAAAATGTACACCAGAGTAATAAACCCATTATTAGTGCTTAAGAAATATCATAAAATTTCAAGTGTTGCTTTCTGATTTGTGGGTTTTCCTTTCCTGAAGTTCTAGTTGCACAGACCTAATCAAGTCTTAATCAGGAATAGAATAGATCAGGATAGACCTTCTCAGGAACAGAATTTTCAAGCCTAGAAGAAATTGGACTCAAATGATTGCGAATATTCAAATATTACTGAACACTTGACATGAAGTACTCCCAGACAAGCTAGACTGAGTCATGCAATCATGATGTGATTTGTAATCACGTATCTCTGGAGGAATTTGTTCAATTCCAAAATTACCCATGTCATCAAAAACCCCAATAATAACACTCCCTGTCAGTAGTCTGCAGGCTTTCCAGCAGTTGAATAAATTTCTTCTGTCTCTTAACAATGTAGTCCTTTTGAAATTTAACAAATTCTTGGGAAGTTCCTCATTCTCCTGCCGCATGAATGCTGCAAAGAAGAGCACAGTGTTTGCTTCCCAAGCAGTAACTCGCTGAGTGCTCTTGTGGTCTCTGTCACGATGACACGTGGCACTGCTGTGACGTTAAAATGAAGGATACGCTGATGGAGACTGCTGAGAGGAATGGGGAGGTGAGGAGCAGATGTGTTCAAGGGCACGCTGTGGGGAGAGAAACCTCATCTCCACTCTGTTCTGTGGAACAAAACATAGAATAGTGAAGGACAAAAAGGTTGGTTTGGTTTCTTTTTTTTTTTTCCTTTTTACGTTAAGGGAAAACTAGAAACTTAAAATGAAAAATGAAAGATCAAAAGTTTTTAAAAGTTCGTGCATAATGCAGAGAAGTTGGGAGTTTGCTGTTTACGATATCATGGTATTCTCCATTCTCCCTTACTAGGAGAAAAGTGTCACATTGTCATAGCTACTTAAGAAGTGTCATGACCTGAGAAGCCTCAGTGTTTAGCAGTGAATAATACACATTTTTCACATGTTGTATGTCACTGTATCAAATATCCAGTCTCTCAATATCCTGGTATCAGTAGCTCTCAAATTGTTCTTCCTTTTCCCAGTATTTGGATGGATAATTAATGTAATTTTTGCTTTTCCAGGTAATTCACAATACAGCTGTTCCCAATGCCCTGGCTGTCGACTGGATTGGGAAGAATCTCTATTGGTCTGATACTGAAAAGAGAATTATTGAGGTGTCTAAACTCAATGGCTTGTACCCAACTGTTCTTGTGAGCAAGAGAGTGAAGTTTCCCAGAGATCTGTCCTTAGATCCTCAAGCTGGGTATGAAGCAGCCAATTTTCAGTAATTCCTATTTAATCCTAATTTGATATTAAATACATTTCATTTAGTTAATAGATAGGAAATACTACTTAGGGTGGTTTTTTTTGTTTTATTTTTTAAATCTAATATTCAGTGATAGGAGAAAGTTGTCAAGTTGGTGTGGACTCTACCTAAACAAAGAAAAGCAGTGTTTTTCCTAGTGTAGAAATATAACCTATCTAGTTTACTAGTTTCAAGATAAAAGCTATTTTCTACTATTTCTTAGAACCAGAATTTAATTTTCTTGTAAATGTACCCTTTATTCCCTGTAAAATCCAGGAGGGAGGATGCAGGCCTTTGTTTAATGTCTTCAAGGTATGAATACATGAGATCTCTCTGCGGTTGCCTGGACATCCCTGTGTATGCAAAAATCACTCTACAAAGCTAGTACAGAGAGTCCCAGTCTTTCAGGAAGGCTTAGATATATATAAAAATAGGCATAATAAACTTACAGGGTTCCTTCTCAGTGTGTATCGACATCTTTCCAAGGTCAAGAAGGTTTTATCTCCTTTTTTTTTTTTTTTTTTTTAATGTATGTATTTTAAAATTTACTTTACTATATAAAGTTCCTGGAAATAAAAGCTCGAATTCAGAGTTATAATTTGAAATGGTGTTACTTGTATCTTAGGGGTTTTTTTCTCACAAATGAGAAATGCTTAACGAATTATCCTGCTGATGCCATGCAGCTTGTTTCCAAAGAAAACATTTTCTGTTGGAGAGAGTGGAGAAAGTTCCCTCTCTGTGCTGCTTGTGTGGAGCAGGCTTGGTGCCAGCATATTGCACCTGTGTGTTGTAGGATACCTGTAGCTGTTCTTAGGGCCACCATTCCCCACTGCACACAAATTCTGTTCCAGGTGGTTATTCAGAATATGAGCTGCATCTGGATTTTGGAGAGCCTGTCCAAAGCCTGTAGAGCAGTATCAGCTTCTCAGCTGGAAAGATCTGTCCTGAGGTTCTGAATAATGGCACACAACAGTAGCCACATGCATCCATGTACTAAATAACGGGACTTTCCTTCCTTTATGGCAAACATGCTCTGCACTGTGGTTAAACAGCATATTGAGGGGAAAACTGCTGCTCAGCTTTGACAATCTTTCTCAGTGCTTCACCCATTTTTAAACGCTCTGTGCAAGAAACTGTTTTAATGTTTTGGAACTAGTACTTCTTGAAGCAATTCTGTTTGCATTATGTGGCTGTTAACAGCAACAAAAAAGGTTTTGTAATGTGTAAAAAAAAAGCAGGTGTAATACCATATTTCTGATAAATTTAGTAGTGATGCAATTTATGCAGGATGTGAGATTCACAAAGTCCAGTTTGGGTGATGCTTCAAATTCTAAGGTATCAAAATGAAGCAATTTAAATTCACTTTTTACTAGTGTGTAGTTAATTTAATAAAATCACACCTGGCATGAGGACTCCTATTTAAACCTTTTACGTTCAGCACACTTATTTACAGGCAGGTCCAGAAAAATTCAAACATTTCTATGGAAGGTGGAAATACTATAGAGTAATTATTCTGATTTATTCTTGAGATCCGCTAAATGAATTAACCATTGAATCACAGAATGGTTTGGGTCGGAAGGGACCTTGAAGATCATCCAGCTTCAAAGCCCCAAGATGGGCAGGGATGCCATTCACCAGAATGAGGTTGCTTAAAACCATCCAACCTGGCCTTGGAGCCCTCCAGGGCTGCGGCAGCCACAACCTCTCTGGTTAATTGTTGGTATTATTCAGGTGCTGTGTTTGGTTTTACAGATACTTGTACTGGATCGACTGCTGCGAGTCCCCTCACATCGGCCGTGTTGGGATGGATGGGTCCAGGCAAACTGTGGTTGTAGAAACACAGATATCCAGACCTATGGCTCTTACCATAGACTACGTCAACCACAGGCTGTACTGGGCTGATGAAAATCACATTGAGTTTTCTGACATGAATGGATCTCACAGACATAAAGGTTGGTCAACACTTCATCTGTTTGTTCTTTTTTTTCTGTTTGAGGCTTTCCATGTTATGTATAATTATGCAAAAACTGTCATTAGAAACTTGTTGTAGCCTCTTTCAAGAGGAATTTTTCTTTCTATCAATATTCAAAATCTGATTTTCATTTTTCTTCTCTGTCATCGACGTCAGTAGTTTTTAAACGCGCGGTAGTATGCGTTTGTGGGACAAATGTCAAACAGAAAAAGAAACTCCAGGAACAGACTCAGCAATCTGAGATAGCCCTGTCAATTTTATACTTTGTCATATATAGACATGTGCTTAATTAAGTTACAAAGTGAGTAAAACGTGGTGCTAAAAGTGGAAGGGACACATCCTCTGTGCCATGTGTCAGAATAGGGCTAAAATCAGCGTTTTCTCCCACCTCAGAAAGCCTGGAAATGCCCATTAGTCATTCCAATGTAATATGGGGCTTTCCTGGTAGATGGGTGAAATAATAACTTTTGAAATACTTGTGTAATGAACTAATCTTTATCCCTGTGTTTTGCTTCTCACCTGACAGATAATTAAAAAGCTTGTGTCATTTATCTCTAAAATTTTTTTTTAAAAAAGCGTTCTACACTATGATGAATAGTTCTCATATTCTGAATTGTATAATTAAAGATCTTTCATTTTAATTCAAATATATGAAATCGTATCGGTCTACTAAGTTTTTGTTGGGATTTTATTTGAGATGAAATTGTTACCTGAGCTCCTTCCTCAAGCTTTACCCAAACCTCAGAACTACAGCTATGCTGGTAAAACTTCATGGATTTGGGCTTTTTTTAGGCTTTTATCTTGTACTGGGTGCCTCCAGGTTTTCTCCAAACCACAACTGATGAAATAATTACTTTGTTTTCAGATCAAAGGTTCGCCATGAAACAAAAACCAAAAAAAAGGCAAACAAAAAGAAATTAAAAAAAAAAAGGAAAAGCAAAACAAGTTTCTAGCCCTTATAGTCATGAATTGTAAGTTATAAATGCATCATGAATAATTCAATGGCAGTTGTTTGGGATGGTAGATTGGAGACACTCTAGCAGTAGCTGTGAGAGCTTTAAACATTCCCATTAATCTCAGCATAATATCCATGGTTTTTTGGGGATGAACACCGGTCAGTTGCAACCTGCTCACCTAGGCAGCACTCGGTCAGACATAGCCCCAAGCTGGGCTCCTGCTGACAGTCTGTTCTTCTGACAGATGAAGCAAAGCTCCCTGCTCCTCTTGATGTCAATCCCTGTGCTGCTATCCTGCTATTTTCACTCTCATAAAATTATCCTCTTACTCGTCTTTCTGGATTTCTCAAAGGAAAGAAGTAAATAATAGCCAATGGGTCTCTCTAGCCCTAAAATGACTGCAGTGGTCAAACCTTTCACAGTCTTCCCTTTCAGCCTGAGAGTTTCAGAATTTTTCTTTCCCCAAAAATGTCCTCCTGTCACTAAACTCAGGAGACAGATGCAAAATTCCGGTGAAACCATCTTCAGTGTCCATTGCCTTGGTCTCCAGCCTGTGGGGTTCTCCTGCACAATTGGGTAAAATCAGCTTCAGCTGCTTTATATCCACAGAGTTAATGTCTTCTCCTGAGATTGCATGATCCTGGAGAAGAAGGAAATTTGTCACAGTGCCGCAGCAAATATATCCAAAATTGGTACTAGTGAAGTATCTGAGGCAAGCTCCAAAAGTAATAGTGACTTTGTGTAAAGCTGGTGTCGTGCTGCTTTTGAGGACATGTCTCTTTGAAGTCCAGATGGAGTATAAATGTTCAAGCCATAAGAAGTGAGCTTTGGGAGAAAGATCCTGAGGTATTTAAATGATGTGGAAGTGAGGTTTTCTCTTTAGTTAATCGTTGTAGAGGGTGAGGTTGGAAGAGACTTCATGGATCACCTAGTCCAACCTCATGGGTCACCTAGTCCAACCTTTTCTGAGAAAGGCATGGTCTAGATGACCCAGAGCCCTGTCCAGCTGCATCTTAGAAGTGTCCAATCCACCATTTCCCTGGGAAGTTTATTCCAATGGCTCACCGTTCTCATTGTGAAAAGTTTTCCTCTTGTCTCCAGTCGTTGTCTTCCCAGGAGTAACATGTTCCCATTGCCGCTCACCTTTTCCACTTAAAAAGAGATTCTCTTTGTAGCCCTCTTTGAAGGCTGCAATGTGGTGATGATGTTTCTCTTCAGCCTTCTTTTCTCAAGAGTGAGCAAACCCAGTTCTCTCAGCCTTTCCTCACATGGCACCTTCCCAGGCCTTGCATCGTTGTGGCCCTTCTCTGGATCCTCTCCTGCCTGCCCACACTTAACGCCGTTTGTCACTTTCTCTTGTCAGGAGTTTCACTCAAAACATCATTTTCAAATCAAAATGAAGTTGTAGAAAAGTTTCTATGGATTTAACAAAACAGTGATAGAATTCTTGGTGTCTAAAACAAGTTAAACAACCCCATGGGTGCTCCAAGGGGACCTTTGAGAGTTTTGCAGAGTTCACACATAATGATCAATTCGCCTTTAATCAAATTCTTTTCCCTCCCTCCCCACTTTCTCCTGGAACAACCAACCAAATAAAATTTTCATTTCTTCATGATTCAGCACAAGACGAGAAATATTTTGGAAGATTAAATTTAGCCATTGTAAAATAATTATTTTAATGGGGAAAACTCAGGGAAATACAGTGGTTGGAACTGTGATCCCCCTTGGCTTTGTGATATCTGTAATCCATGTTGATAAGCACTTAAAGGAGAAAGATTAGGTTTTATCTCTTGTGGTGACTGTGTTTCTCTAAAGGCAAGATTTTCACACGGATTTCATGGTCTGTTTTCCTTTGTCATTTTGGACATTTTGTATTGTCAAAGTTAACTAAGAGGGAGATGGTTGAGTTTGCTCTCATCCTTTGTGTTTTCAAATGGAGAAGGAGGCACAGATATGGTGAGCACAAAACGCATTCTCATGGAGCAGAGGAAAAGGTCTGAATGGGAATGCTGTGAGTGATGCAGTAGGAAGTGCCAACAGTGGCAAACTAAGCATTTTTTCACCTGTTTCTGTGACTTCTGAGGATAAGGCTAGCTTGCTGTGAGTTTTTTTTCCTGAGAATATGATTTTTGGATCTTAAATTATCTGTTACAAAATGTATCAGAAAATGCCACAGAGATTTCACGAGGCCCAGCAAATAAGTAACTTGTCAGAATGAGTGGATTTCACACCATTAAGGGATATTATGGTATGAGACCGTGTGCAGTGTTCTGTGCTCCACATCAAATATTTTAGGATAAACACAATGATCTCAGGCTAATTATTGGCACACTGTTTGTTGAACCAAAGAGTGTTTATTACATGCAATGGGAGTTTATATGTATTTGGATCTTAGTGTTAACACTTTTTTCAGCAAGTATGGGGTTTTTTTATTTGTTTCTTATGAACCTTAAAGCTTTTTGAGGAGAACATCTGCTGCTTTTCTCTTGTAAAGCTCCTCTGCATTTCAATAGAGAAATGGGCTTTTATAATTGCCAAGAGAGTCCTAGTGAGAATTTTGAAAACATGCTAACTAGGCCAGAAATCTTAGAGTACTTGGGAGCTCTTCTTGGCGCTGGGGGCAGCAATGACCTTGCTTAGCTGTTTGAAGTTTAATGCTTGGTTATGTAAACTGTCTTTAGAGCTTAGCCAATTCAGCACTGCAGCATTCACAAATGTTATACACACTAAATGATTAAGCAAGTATTGAAGCACTAATCTGGCTGAGCACTAAGCTGGTTTACTTATGTGAGCTTTAAAAAAAATATAAATAAAAAATAGAAGAATTTGTCAGACTTAGCTGCTTTCAGTTCCCACCACCCAGAGGAGAATCAAGCTTCACAGTTCCCTGGGTACCTGGTTTCTTCACACAGGTTTTCCCATCTTTCAGCACTCCTAAAACCCAGAGGTGCCTACATTCCCTCATTTCACTTTGAAGATGAGCATTTCAGTGTAGTGAAACTATTAAACGGAAATCTGATAGTCCAGTTTAGGAAATACAGAAACTTCTCTGGGATTAAGCCTTAAACTATGTCAAATCGATGTTTTATACTGTAAAAACAAAAAGTTGGGCACTTCATTCCTTCATCTGACAGGGGCATGAAAATTAGGCAATGGAAAAGTGTTGCACTTCAACTAAATTAATTATTCATTAGTTACTTCTTTAGCTGTAATGTACTTAACAGAGAATAACTTTCCTGTATTATCTCAATTTGAAAAAACACACTGTTCTTTAGACTTAGCTTCTGCCTGAATGCTTGCAAATCTCAGAATTGGTGAGTTATATATGAAATTTTGAAGTAACAAGTACAAGGAGTTTGCAAATTGCAACCTTTTTAATTTTTAGTGCCTGTAGCTTCAAAAGTTGCTCATAGTAAGGAGTTTGTAGGTAGAAAATGAGTATTTGTGTCTAATTCTGAGCTCTGCCACCAGAGTTTTATAAGAGAGTATATCCAATTGTTTATAAAATTGTCCTAATGTAGAAGTGATCTAAAAGATTATAGAAACCAATTTCTTCCAGAATTATACTGGAAGTTTTCATAGCTCAAAAACTAGAGAAGTCTAGGTTTTGTTTCTCACAGCAGATGAGAAGTAGTTGTGATATGGCAACAGTTTTTTCCCAACTTTTCAGGAGTCTGTAGAATTACTCATTGTAGCCTCATCTGATAGCTCAAACTGATAATTGCTTCCTCTCCAATATTGCCTTCTGGATTCACTTTTCATAACTGTTCCAATAAAATTCTCCGATCCATATGTCTTCCTAAATCTGATTACTTTATTTTATTGGGTTCCTTCTCTTTTAAAGGGTAATATTCAGGAAAAACTACTTGGATTCACCTATATTAAAGGCAGTTCACACAGTTTCTTTGCTCTAAGGTTCTTCAGTCTCCAGTTTATGAAGACTGCCAGCAGGGTGGTTTCTGTGTGTTCCAGTGGTCTTTGTGGCAATATGCTCAAATTGGGCTAGATTATAAACTTCTAAAAATAGTTCACTATGCTTTAAACTTCTACATGAGCCGGACTTGTGCCATCTCAGATTTTAAGGGATGGGCATTACTTTCCATGCAGTTGCTCCTGTCAGAGAGCAATCACGTTAGAGAACATAAACCACAGATTTTCTGTGTTCTCCTTGTTCATATCAACACAATGGAAAACGGGGGGATTTTGATCGAGGGCGTTGCAGTGCTGAACAGCTCCCATGGATGCAATAGAAGATAAATGAGATAAACCAAAGGGGCTTAGTATTTTATGTCCTCACAGCTGGATGATGGCAGGAGAGGGAGAGATAAAAGGAGGAATAGCTTGGGGGTCAGTGGGGATAAATACTGAAACCAGCAGCAAGACAGGAATCTGAGGTGAGGGGCTGATAGTCAGGTAGAGGGTCTCTGTAAATCTGAAAGAGAGTTTAAAAAGCTTTGAAACTCACTAGCACACTGTGAGTTGTTCTACTCAAACAGTGACTTGTATGTATTTGGGAATAATTTAGTTACTGCTCTGTACTGCTGTAGAGTAACTGGCTTATAAACAACTGCTCACAGTGAATTAAAAAAGGTAATAAAACATTTTGAAGTGGGAAAATAAAGTATTTCAATCTTAGTTTTGATCAATTGGTTTTATAGGCAGATTTTGGAAAATTTATGCATCTCTTCTCCTGGTGTTGATATATTGAATAATGAACTTTAATATCAAATACGTCAGTGCCTTAAGATGTTTAGATTTAAGTTTAAATTTCCTGCTTCTTTAGTGATAGCAGCTTGGGGATGTTAAATTGGATGATAACTCACAAGCTTTGTGTGAGTTAATTGTACAAAAATATTCTCAGTTTTCATTGTTTCAGTTACATTTTTATACCGGCAAAATATCTCGCCACTGAATGCTAGGACTTTTATCTTCCATACTTTACCCAATATGGATGTGTCATGTAGATACTAATTTTGCAGAAAGAGATATTTATTCATGGACATGTTATTAAAGATATGAATAAAAGCATCTGAGAACTATATTTTTAATTTATTTTTTTGTGTGAAACATAGCTTCAATTACTGGACTTAATCTATATAGTCCTTGATTTTTTTTTTCTGCTCATTGAGTTTGAGAGGTCTAGGTTTTTAAACAAAGTGTCAATTTCATAAAAGTAATAATGATTATAAAATATCTCATCTTTAAAATATAGTATTTTAATGTAATATACTTAAATTTAATTATATCTGTCAAAACTGCATACTCTGTCACAAGCTTAATAGAGATAATCCTATTGTCATTATTCATTATTAATTTTATGGACTAAGCACTTCAAATTCTTTATCAAAGGGGAGCAAGCATCAGGAGTAAGTAGTACAGGAAGTAAAAAAGTATTGACTGTGTCTCAGAGAGGTTCCAAGTTGAATGGAAAATGGGACAGAGACAGTTACAAGAGAGTTCACTTGGAAAAATGACAGTGGGGGCCAGTAATTGCTGCAGAAGAGAAGATCAGCAATTTCCAGGTTTATTTGGTTTGTAGGTTTAATTGCTACTTTCTTATTAAGTGTTGTTCTTCCTTTGTCTTTGGAGGGTTCATAATCCTCCCTAGGAGATTACCACTGGTTCCACTTAGATCAAGATGTCAGTAGGCTTTTTATTTCTGTTTTATCGCAGTTCAGAAAATCAAGTTTCAGGGAGTGGAATTCAAAATAGTGCAGCCTGGTTCTTCAGGTTTGGTCACCCAAGCAAACTTTCTGTGTTTGGGTGCCAAAATGTTAAAACAGGAACTGCACCAGTGCCACGGGGAGCTAGCAACTCATTTTAATTGCTGGTTAAAAACAATTAATTACCTTTAGCAATTACTGCTCAGCGCTGGGTGAATTTTTGGGAAGAGCCTGACAGGAATCTTTCACCCATTCTGTTCCTGTAGATTTTGCACAAGGGCACGGCAAGGATGCAGTCCCTTGGTTTTGGAAAGGGAAGGGACACATCTCTTTGTGTTTTGGAAACGATCAACCATCTTCTGGACATGAGAGGGCTCTGATAATTTTGTTTGGTTTTAGTTTTTTTTCTCTTAGAAGGGGTCAATATTTGTCCTTTTAAGGACACTTTTTCTTGGTACGCTGATTTTATCACCTGACAATGAGACTTTTTTTTTTAATTATTCATGTTATTATATTTGCTTTTACTTTTAGAAAAACTTGTGCTTCAGTAACAGCTGAGGGAGGCTGGGCTTCCATTTCTTCTGTATGGTTTTGTAGCTCAGAAATCCTAGATGGAATGATTTTCATTCCTGAAATCAAATGAACATATTTTTTTTATGCTTAAGTAAATGTGCTCAGAAAATATAAGGGAAGCAGAGATCACAAAAGAGAAAAGTAAACATTTGTATCACAAATATGACTTACAGCCTATGAATTTATATTCTTGGATCAAACTTCATACAAAATGCAGGAGAGAGAGAGAGACGTATACTTTAAGTATGTCATGTTTTTCATGTGTCTACATAATCATGTTCCCTCCTGTGGCTCTTCTCTTAAGTTCATGAGGCACTGTATCTTCCTTTATTATATTATATATTGTCATTTTTATTTGTCTTCAAGTATCTAATAATTTATATTTCCCACCACTTCGGATCTGTTGCAAACCTCCTCATTTTTCCCTTTTATTACCTGCCCGTGTTTTTTCCTCCTGTTTTCTGCAGCTTTCTGAAAGGCCTGTGCATTCCTTCCCCTTTCTGCCTCCTCTTTCTTACCCCTTTTCTCATCCACTTGTTTGGTCAAGCACTGTTTGGGATTAGCATTCAGTGCCAGAGAACCTATGATTTATGGATAAAATGAAACACCACCAGAGAACCAGGGGTGGCAGCAGGTGTGTTGAAAGAGGAGGAGTTGCAAGGAACTTGCCCATCTCTGGCAGGAGGAGGCTGAGGTAGGGAAAGGAATCACAAAAGTAAACTTTTTAGCTTTTACAGAACATATTGCTTTCTTACTAACAGGTTGCCAAGCTGATAAAATGTTTTCGAATAGGTGGTGCAGAGGAAGCAGAGGTGCTTAGTTATGAATAACCTGCCTTTACTTTAAATTTGCACAAAATTTTGCAGTGCTTGCCAAAGAAAGAGGAGCAATGAGTCTTCCTTTCCTGTTGAAAACTCTGATTCACACCACAGAGTTTGCTGTAGGGTTAGTAATTATCATCGCAACACTTAACTAGTGAATGTCATTAATGAGGAGGTCGATCAGCTAAAGCTCTTTTGGAGGTAAAGACTGAAGGAAGGAAGGAAGTGGGTGTTTCCTCTACTCCACGCATTTATGAAAAATCAATATTCACTGCCTGAAATTTTGGAAAGCGTGAAACACTGATGTCCTCAAAGGCAAAGAATAAAGGGCATGAGACTCTTTTAGTGCTTCATCAGAAAATCGGATGTAAAAATTACCTCAGTTTTCTGTTCATTTTTGTTTGGTCATTCGTAGTCGGTGGGACCTATAGACTCTATAACTTCTTACATGTCAACAGTCCTGATGTTTCCTTGCTCATAACATACTAAAAGCCAAAGAAATATTGTATTCAGCTACGATAGAACTATTCCATAAACAGTAAAGTAAGGCAGAATTGGTTGCCATTCAATGCCTGCTGTCAGAAACTTCTCTCTGGCTTTACAGGTTTATCTTCTACAAGAAAATACATTGACTTTTACGATCAGCTTAGAAGAAATTTTATAAGTTTTTTTGTTATGTAATTATTATTAATTCTTCTTTTATAAGAATTTTATATTTTTATGGTTAGCATAGAATTTTTGCACAAAATACTTGTGCAGTGATTCTGTACTTATTTTCCGTGTTTTACTTCAAGTGGATTTTTATTTGCATATATTTGTACTATTCATTGCTTTCTTAATTGATTTTTAAGAACTTTCTCTACGTTTCACCACAGAATGCATGTAGCTTTTACAGCTTTAAATGGTGCAAATTTGTGTTGATTGTGATCTAAAAAAAAGTTAATGCAGAAGCTCATTAAAATTACGAAGATGCTCAGAAATAAAAAATAGTGACAGGACAAACTGCAACCTAAATCTGTGAGTGTTAAGCCATTGACAGTTTCAACTTTATACCTATAAAAGGTAATAATAGGAAACTTAGTTTTTAGAAACTAATATATTTTGTCATTCTTCTTTTAAAGAACATAAAAAGAAGTGAATGTAATATTTGTTGTGTTGCTCCTGATAAGATGGGTTTATTTTTAAGATTGAAAGAGTTAAGCTTTTAAACCGGATGCTTGCAGATTTTTTTTTGGTTTTTTTTTTTAATAATAGAAAATTGTGCTTGAGTCAATAACCAGTTTTCTTATGTGCAGTGTTCTAACTGCAATATTTAATATTTTATGCCACACACTTAACTTGGCGTCCCTATTAATGCAGTGTGATGAGACATTTCAGGCAGTAGAAGTTAATCTCCTGAATCTTCTTTAGCTCATGAATATAAACTTTCATCTGGATTCTGATGTATGTCCAATCTGATGAAGCCAGGATAAATTGTAAGGCCATCCACAAACATGCACAGAAACAAAAAGTAAGCATTTATTCTTAGATCTAGACTTTGGATATGGGGTTTGCTTCCTGGATAGGCAAAATAAGGATGACTGTTAGTGTAATTTTCATTGGTGGGGAATAATAAAGATGATGAAATCAAAATAATTTTTCCATGCAAATCCTCTTCATGTGTGTTGAGGCTTTAATATGCCCTTTTATTCTGATTTTAATCTTAACTTTGATCAGAAAAAGAGAAAATAGACAAAATAGGACATTTTTTTGTCTTTAGCAAGACTGGAGTGGGACCTTTGACATCTTTAATTTGATGCCAAAAGTAGAAGCAAGGGTCATAATTTATACGAACCAATACTGTCTCAGAACTGAAGCAAAAATAAAATAATTCATTTTATGGAAAGCTTCAGGAACTTACTCAGGGCAGCAGATTCTGATGTCTCATTCTGCTTCTTCTGTCAGCCTGGTTTGTATTTCTCATTGGAAACATTACACAGTGGGATTCTACAAATCACAGAAATTCTTTCTTGTACTGTACCGTGTATGGAACTGTGGCAACGTTGCCTCTCTAATGAGTGTCAAAACTGAGATTTCTTTGGACTTTGATTTCTCGGAAATGCTCTGAAGCTCTTTCAAAAATACCATATTGTTATTTCAGTGTGATAGATGTGGTTCATGGAGACATATAAGAAGGGAAAATAATTTCAGGTCTAAGCAGCAAGGTCTCCTTGACCAGAAGGCAACATGTCCTGCGCTGGTTCAGTACTGGGAGGGCTATTGGATAGAAAATTGAATTTTCTAAGTTGTTGTTCCATCTACCCAGTATCAGTCATCAGATCTGAGTGAGCCATGAAATGTTCCAACAGGAATTTGAGATTTGCCAACTCTATGTCAGCACTTTCCAGGTAAAAAGATGCAGCAAACAAGGAAAAGGTTTTATTTTATCTTAAGGATATGCTGGTTAAATGTGACAGTCAGCTGCTCTGCTCTGCCTTTTCACCTCTATCAGTAATTAGAGTGTTTCACCAACACAAGATTATCATTTACAAATTAATTATTGTGGTCAGATATTCTCCTGTGACATTTATGATTACTGCTGTTGGTGTTAAAAGGAGGGAAAGAAAAAAAAAACAAACCAAAACTGGTATTCAGTTACTGTTTACCAAGAACAAATACTTCAGGATTAAGGAGTGTACAGCAGAATAAAGAATGCTCCAAAGTTTTTTCTCCCATTTGTCCTTCCATCCTTTTCCAAACGATGTTGGCTCATAATTTTGTGATACTGTAACAGTGGACTATCACTACTTTGTCTATTTTTTCATATTGAGTGGTTGGTGATGTTAGGAATAGTCAATAAGCCTTCTTACTGCAATGTTTATTTTTATGCCAATGCGCTTTTTTTTTATTTTCCTGTCTCTCTTGTCAGTATATGTTGATGAAATAAAATACTATTAATTGTATGAAAGGGTCTTAAACACAGACACATACACATCAGGAGATGTGTATGTTGTGTTTTGGATGTTTTCTAATAAATTTTATTTCAGTAAAAGAGCAGTTATGTTGTNTGTGTTTTGGATGTTTTCTAATAACTTTGATTCTAATAAATTTTATTTCGGTAAAAGAGCAGTTATGTTGCTTATGCAAAAAGTAGGGAAAGTTATGTTTGTTGCTTACTACTTTAAAGTTTGATACGTCTTTAGTTTAAAATCTGGAGGTGTTTTTTTAACTCAAATTCTTTCATTTCTGTAACACTGATTGGGCCAACAAATTCTAAGCAAGCAGGGCTCGTGCTCCACCCACCTTCCTTGTAACTGGTAGTAAAGGACCCTCTGGGCCTGGTGCTCTGTCACGATAATTATTCTCAGGACATTCCGTAGCAGTCGTTCTGCCAGCCCGTGCGGTGGGGAGTGTTTTAGCTGGCGGTTTCCCAAGAGCGAACATTAATCTGAGCATCTCTCCTTCCAGTCCCTAATCAAGACATCCCCGGGGTGATTGCACTGACATTGTTTGAAGACTACATCTACTGGACAGACGGGAAAACCAAATCCCTCAGCCGTGCCCACAAAACCTCTGGCTCAGACAGGCTGTCCCTGATTAACTCGTGGCACACCATCACAGACATCCAGGTGTATCACTCCTACAGGCAGCCCGATGGTAATTATTCTCTCTGCTTTCCGAGCTACACACTGATATATTTAACTTGGTAGCCACATGCTGAGGTGCTGCATGCTCGTTTATCTGCAACGATTATTTCTGTTTCTGTTCTGTTTCAAGCTGTGGAAGTTTTCAAATTAGCGTTTTTAAACATAAATCTGTGATTAGTGTTTTAAGCATATCCAATATTAAATACATCTAATGAAACTTGTTCAGTAGGGAGATAATTTATATGCTTAAAAATTAACCCAAATAGTGACCAAAAGTACAGAACTGTTCAGTTGCATTACAGTACAAGTTACCATTTTTTAAGAGGGGAACAGTGTGTTATGAAAACTTTTAACGTGGTTCTTCGAAAAGTGTTAATATTGCAGACGAATACTGCTGGACTGAGGGAATGTCAGAGAATGTGAGTGGTATGATTGTGTCTTATCTGCTGATATCCCTGTATTCGAATTATAACTGAATGCAATTTGGCAATTGACCTAGACAAGCTAATTTTTAAAGTCATTATTAAAAAAAAAAAAAAAAAAACAACAAAAAAAACCCAAAAAAAGGAATAGGGCTTTTTTCTACCTCTCATTCTTTTAGTATTGAGCCGTGGTAATAATTCAGTTTTGCATACAACAGAGAATAGCTTAAAGGCAGAAGGAAGAGATTGCCTCCACGGGTTTTTGATTTGAGACATAAGACAGTTCATGGAACGCAATTTTCTTCCTCCATAAAGCAGATACCCCAAAGTGTGCTGAGGTAAGAGCCTCTGATCTACCTCCCCTGCTCTGTCCACAGTGTCCAAACACGCGTGCGCGCTGAACAACGGCGGCTGCAGCCACCTGTGCCTGCTGGCCCCCGGCAAGCTGCACTCCTGCGCCTGTCCCACCAACTTCTACCTGGCCGCGGATAACAAGACGTGCCTGTCCAACTGCACCGCCAGCCAGGTACGGGCGCGCCGCGGCCCCGTGTGCTCCTGCTCCTCCCCCTGCTTCTCAGCGGGGAATGCTGGCACCCAGGCAATGTGGAAGCTTTCCACAGAGCTGAACGCTGGGTGGCTCAGGGGTGCGCTTAGAGCGTTCCGTCTCCGAGGCTGTTAGCGGGAGGCAGCCTCACAAACGGGTTTTTCTGCAGAGCGTGCAGGACTCATTCGCTTTCGAGCGTCGATGCCACTCACTGGAACTAATACAGCTGCTAAACCCGTAAAAATCGCCTTGAAAAAACACCTGTCTGAAATAGCAAAATACAAAGTGTGTATAACGATGATTTGGGATGCGTGAATGAATTTTGTACTAAAAAAAGAAAACAAGCTCGGTCCAGTTAGAAAGAGTGGTAAACGATAGACTTGCATTAAAACCAATTCAGTAGCCTAAATGCAAACAATTACACCAATTAAAACACTAAATTTTACTCCCTATTACTTAAAATGAACATTTATTACTTTTTTTTCCTTAAAATATAAGGTAGATAAGCAGAACATACTGATTTCTTATCAGAGAAGCCCTTTGAACTTTTGGACTGTTCTAACCAGGCAATTAATTGGTTGGTTGTTGTAGTGCGTATGGCCTTGAAAATATTTCTAGTAGTCTGATTTTCTAATAGTTCCCCTTTATTAGAGGTATGCTAATGACCTCTGACAATGTTTTATACCATGATGCATGATAACAATTTCCAGCTTTAAGGAAAATGGTTTTACTGCTAATTTTTGGAGGACAGTGGCCATCTTAATAGAAGATGTACAGTTTCACTAAAATCATAATCTTATTTAAGAGACCTGCCCACTGCCTTCCTCTGTTTCCTTAAGGTGTAAATCACTTGTCAAATTAGGACTTTCTTACCAATTTCCCCCCATATTTAGCTCCCCAAATTTGGCTTTAAAAAAAAGGCACTTTTTAATTTTTTTTTTTTTCCCCTAAAGGACACTGGAAGCTTATTGCACAATGTTTATATATTAACAGCTGATTGAATGGCTCCATTCCAGTCTAATTAATTCAGTGGTAGTATGAATTCAAGAAATAGCATCACACCTTGGATACTTGAGGAGCAATATTTTCACTTGTGGATTCCAGAGTGAAGAGCAAAATTGTATGAAAGAGGCAGCTTCACACAGGAAGTTGGAGGTTGACACTGGTTATTCATCACTTTTTTTCCACTTTCAAAATCTGTTTGCTGTTTGATAACTCATCAGATCTGATGGCATCAGATGCAGAGATCAGTGGCAAAATTTTGTTTCTCCTTAAGATTTTCAGACAATGCTATCAAACCAGAGCTGGTCCTACGATGTCATCATTTTTGACAGCACGACCACTGGTGGCTATTTCTGATGAAAGGGAGTTGGACGGCCCAAAACTGATCTTGCATCTCCAGAACATCCTGTGATGGCTAATCTGGCATGAGAAATTGTTTCATACAAACCCCATTAGATTCTAGAACACCAAAACTTTGGCCATTTAAGACCCATATGACTCTGATCCCTGAGTTTGCAGGGTTTTATCTTCCTCAGTTTAGAAGCGAATGCAAGTATTTTCATAACAGCATCTAAGAGTTAGTACCTATTTCCTGGAAATAACTTTGTAATGCCACTTTAACAGCCTGAAGTCCCTTGTGGTGAGCAGATCAAGTAGAAAAGACAAATTGTCTGAGTTTCTGTTTGTCTCCTGCATTTGGCAGCCTCCTGCTGAGGCCTTCTGAGCTGCAGATCTGTGTGGGGCAGTAACAGCTGCCCTTCAGCCCAGCCCGTTACACAGCAGGTCCCTCAAGGTGATACAGGAATGGTGTAGCTCCAGCTCTATGTCCTATAACATAAATGCCTTTTAAACCCTAATTTTTCTTGGCAGAAAAGATAAAACTGAGCTAAGGCACCAAATTTAATATTGCTTTTAAATACAACTTTATTGAATAATCAATGATTTTTAAAATGTGGAAAAAAAGCTGCCCAGTGACAGGAAAGGAAATGTCTTGCCCTTCCAAACCTTCTGGTTTCCTCCCTTTCTATGTGCATAGAGGCACCAGGTAGGAAAACCAACATTTCTTAAAAGCTGAATGATAATCTACTCAGATTTTTCTCTGTAACATGAGCCACATAATGTACTCAGATTTTAGGTTTTAGCCCTAGAAAATTACATCAATTTGTACTGTTTGTTTTGTTTGCATTCCTCTTTCAGTCAGAACAAAGCTACAGAGTCACCTGAGAGTAAAGGCACAGCCAGGGTCTTACAAAGGATTTTTCTGGTTTTTTTCTACAGATGTTTTATCCTTTTGAAAGGCTGGAAGGCTTTACATTTGGTTTGTTCATTTAATTCAAACAATATAAGCAATACTGTACACAACACCACACATTAAGGCTCTTTTCTGTAACTGTGGGTGTTTGGGTTTATCTGGAAAAATGATGTTGTCTGCTCCAACAGTCTACAAAAACTGAGAATTGAAGTGTTTGCTTTGAATAAGAGTTTCAAGAATGAAATTATAGAATGCAGCAAAATGCAATGAGCAGTTTGTGTTGGGGCATGGTAAGCCAGTATAGCACAGTCAGTGAAAGTACAGTGGTTTTTATCACTTTGGCAATCTCAGCGCCAAACATCTCCAAACAAAAAACAGTATTTAAAAAGCAAGTTTTGTAAAATTAACAGCCAGAAATTATCAACGGAACAATGCCTCAAGCAGCGAGGCTGATCTTCATAAACTGCGCTATCACTGCTTACGAATGGAGAAATAAATGTTAATATGAAAGCTTTTATCCCTGCTGGCCTTCCCCTCGCAGTTCCGGTGCAAAACCGACAAGTGCATCCCGTTCTGGTGGAAGTGTGACACTGTGGACGACTGCGGGGACGGCTCCGACGAGCCCGCCGAGTGCCGTAAGTGCGCGCCCGCTTTGGGGCCCGGCTCTGTCAGCAGGGCCCAAATCAAATAGAACACTTCATAAATAAGCTGGGGAAGAGGATTTTTTCAGACACTTTCGTTTGCAGCACTGTTTTGTGTTCCTTGGTCTCTCAGTCTTTTAAGGTCTTTGGAAAATCGTATGTGTTTTTCATCTTTTAAACCTTTGCTCCATCCCAGCCACGTTTGCGCTAAAGATTTTAATTTCGAAGCTGTGCTCTGAGGTTGTGGAATTTTTTACATAAATACAAAAGTCTTCCAGGTTCATTTGGTTTGTTTTTCTATGTAATAAAAATGTGGGATTCTAATCTCATTTGCTTGTGTTTTGTTGCAATTATAGAGGTTTAGATACACATTATTATTTACCGCAGTTTTCTGAGCAACAGCAATGTTCTCCCTGTGATCCTTGCCTTCTTCCCTTAAGCTTATATTTTAAAAAAATGCTCTACTCTGTGTTCTACAATCTTCCAGTTAATTAACAGTTAATTTGATTTTTTTTAATTGAAATCCCTTACCCCTATTTTTATGACTTTATAATTAACTCTCTTTTCTTGCTGCAGAGCTGCTTTTGAAGCAAATTTTAGTGTTTATAATCATTCTACATAGGATTCCATTTTAAGCTACTCTACATTATATATAATATTACTATAGAGGTACATAATTGCGCATTATTTCTAATGACAGTGGCTGGAGAAGGAACAACGTTAGGCCTTTCTTGTGAAATAGAATTGTGCTGGGACAGTGAGTTTCTTAAAAACAGACTTGAACTCAAGTGTTTAGATAAATTGCAAGTCTCTGTTGAGCTTTTAGTAAACTTCGACCTGCAGGGGGTTTTCACTCTGTGTTATTAGCACTGTAACTAGAATTGCACAAATCAAACATGTCAGACTTTGAAATTAGTCTTGCAATCGTATGTGTACCTTTTATTTACTAATATATACTCAGATTGAGATGATAAAGGAAAATACAAAAGTTTATAGGTATTTTTGATTAGACCAAAAGGGTAAGAACAGCACTAGTGAGACTTTAACCATTCCTCTGGTAGTATTCATAAGCAGTTTTGTATTTTCCCAGCTGAATTCAGATGCCAGCCAGGACGTTTCCAGTGTGGCACTGGGCTCTGTGCTCTTCCAGCCTTTATCTGCGATGGAGAGAACGACTGTGGGGACAATTCTGATGAACTAAACTGTGGTAGGTGCATGTATATATACACTGCAGGCTTCAGAAACACTGAAGGTTTTGACCCTAAACTGGTTTAAATGCCATGTTTCACACTCTGTCAACAAACTGTATTTTTCTTCATTCACCTCTGAAGTTTTGAATCCTCTCGTTTTTAACTTTTAATCATTTTAACTTATTTTTTATTTTCTTTTAATTTACAGACACACACGTGTGTCTGTCAGGGCAGTTCAAGTGCACAAAGAACCAGAAGTGTATCCCAATAAACCTGAGATGCAATGGCCAGGATGACTGTGGTGATGAAGAAGATGAAAGAGACTGTCGTAAGTTATGCTTAGAGGATTTTGCTCTGTAGCTCTTTCTAAACAAGGGACTGGAGTAAAATACTGTAAATGTCCTCTATCTAAAACCAGTTGACAACATGCAAACCAGTTAATTCATGGGATTGGTGTGCAGTGCTTCATATGCAAAAGAGCAAACTAAAATGTCATTTATTAACTCCACGTTCAAAATCATTGCAAAGAAGAGATGGGTATAAACAGTTTCAGGCGTTTAATTGGGTTTTTGACTGAGGTTGAAACATGTATTTGACTCTTAACCACCTCACAAATGACTCATCTTCTTGAGGCTTTCATCTGCCATGCCTTGCAGCAAAGCATTTCGATGGAAAAAGATGTTTTTTGGAATCTTTTGTTGGAAAAGCTGTAGATCCAAAGCTCCTTCTACATCTTTTTTCTTTCATTGATTTTTTTTACCTTTTCTGTTCCCTTTTCTCTGGGGACTTCATTAATTATACCTGTGTAACTGGATTTTTATTTGCTCAGCTTTTAATGCAACTTACTTTTCATAAATTCATTTTCACTCTATATTTCTCAGATCTAAGTGGAGAAAATATCTTCAGATTTATAAAGGAAATTTGTTGAATAAGTTTGTGTCTTTGATCATTTTGTAATGAAGATGATGGGGCTGCATTGAAATGCAGCTCTGTCCTTCACTCCCTTCACAGCTCAAATCTGCTGCTGATCTAAGCTGCTTGTTCTGGATTAGTTTTCTCGAGATTTGCATGTGCTGCATTTCTGCAAAGAACAAAGAACAAATCCTTCTCCGAGGGGAGAAGGGTTGCTAAGGATATAAAGGCTTTGTTGATGGTCATGTTTAATGGCTGTCTTCCAAACTGCTCGGGAGAGATGTAAATACAAGTTTTGCAGAAAACATTTTATGCTGGTTTGCATGTTGGGTTTCTTTAAAAGCTGATTAAGAGGGATCAGGTAAACTCCAGTGAAAGATAAGGGAGATTACGTTTTTCCCCTGGAAAGAACTGCACATGGTATATGGAAGGTTCCCAAAAACCTTGAGGTGTAGCTGGCAGAAGTTAAATCAGAGCAGCAAAGTCTACAACTCAGGGACTGAGAGTTCATATTGACTTGGGCTCCTGGCACAAGACAGGTAACAGGTGAGATTCTCTCTCGCTCTAATTTCACCAGTCTAGGATTCAGCAAATTGTTTTTTTCTTTTTTTTTTAGCTCAGCCACTGCTTTGGTTTACTTATCAGGTGACTTTTTCAAAGTCACATTTCATGCTGAAGGCTTTCCATATGTGCAATGAAGGTCATTGTGCTGGTCCTTCTTGTAAAGCTCGGGGAAATCCCCAGGTGACGTGTCCTAGCTGAGGATCGGAATTAGGTGTTGTAGTACAGTTAGGAACACACCCAAGCCTATGGAAATGTGACACCGAAAGAAATAATGCACCAACTTTTAGCAAACCTAAAATTTTTCATCTTGCCGAACGCGAAAAACAAGAATGGTAACATCAGGGAGCAAACTGCTTTTTAACAGGGATAGGAACGTTTTTTAAAAGCACTACAGGATTCCTTAGGTAAAGGTGGGACAGATATTCATGTGGGAATATCTTGTCAAAGGTTTCCTGTTTTCCCTCTATGGTCAATTCAGTTTAAAATTATTTGGAGTACATATATTTGTCTCTAAAGAACATCTAGAATCATGTGGGTGCACTGAGGACCTGTTTTGTTTTCAAATGGCTGTTGTAAGGTTAATGCAGTTAAGCTTTAACTCAGGGCATCCTTAAGGGATAGGCTGAAAACTCAGCTGCATCTTTTTATTGCTGTAGAATTCATTCAAAAATTGTTGTTCTAAACTGATAAAGTAAAATATTAGTCAAATTTTCTCAACATTTACCCAGTTTAACAGAGCACAGAATTTCACAAAAATTGTACATAATTTTAATTCCATTTTTGATCAAAGCATCCAGAGCTGCCTTAGACTTACAAACTGGCTCTCAGAATTTATAACTGACATTTTAGAAAGCTAGGGAAAAAAATTTGTCTGATTTTTGCTAAAATGGTCTGTTCTATCAATGGTAAGTCTATTTGCTGTTAAAAGAATATCACAATAGATACTTTGTTTGCTATATTTGTTTTACCTCAATGTTATATATAAAATAATACATAAGAAAATGGCAAAATTATAAACAGTACAAACCTGAATGCTATTTTCTTACAGGTATTACATAAATAATGCTAGCGATATCCAATTTCTGATTCTCGAATCCATAATATTTTTTCTTTCAAACACACATTTTAAATATGAGCAGAAATTTCTAGTTTTGATCAGGAATTCTTTTATTTAAAGCTGAAAACAGTTGTTCTCCAGACCACTTCCAGTGTAAAACAACCAAACACTGCATTTCCAAGCTGTGGGTGTGTGATGAAGACCCAGATTGTGCAGATGGGTCGGATGAAGCTAACTGTGGTGAGTATGCCAGTGCTTCTGAATCTATTGCTGCGGCTTGACATTTATTTAGCGAAAGGAAATAATCATCCTACTTTTTATGTCCTCTTTCAGTGTTTGATAATACCTATCTGGAACCTCTGTGCCTCATCCAGTTCTTACTGAAAGGCAATCTTTGTACGAGTAGTTCATAAAATTCATATCGTACCACTGCTTTATTGGCAGGAGCTGCAAATGAGTCTCTCATTTGGCATTTAGAATCACAGAAGTGGCACAGAATATAGTGGCTGTCAGAGGATACAGTGACATTCTTTATTTTTCTCACAGTGTTATCCAGTTCCTGTCAATTCAGTCTGCATTTATTGCTGCTGAAGTTCATAAATAGTGAAAATACAATAACGGGCAAATCCTGGTAGTTAAGACTGGTTGTGTAGAAGGGTCCAGAGCAGACTCCAACTTGACATGGCCAGCTTCTCTCTGTGAGCTCCAGGGAGTTATGAGTCAGCTCTTATTGTTGTAATTAGAGAAAATAATAAATATAAATATTCTACCTGGGAAATGGATTACAGACAATCAGAGGCAGAGCAAGTGGAACAGGACAGCTGGAAAATCCCTGAAGATGGGTGTCAGTGCAAGACACACACTAACCATGTGCAGAAACACTTGTGAGACTTTCAAGACTAGACTGTAAGGGAAAATACAGAAATATGTTCTGAGGTGGAAGAGAGCAAGACAAATATGGAAGATTTAAAGCTCTCACCATTATTCATCCATGCATCAGTAAGTGGTCTGATGAAACACCTGTGTCTGGACAGGTTTATCTCTGGGAGAACAGAGCAACCAAACTACAGGCTACAGTCAAGGACAAAGCACTGAGCTGCTTTTCCATGGATGTGTTTCAAATAACTGACACACATGAGCATATTTAAAAATGCTGAAGGTGGCAAATACGCCTAGGAAAATGAACTTTCTCAACACTGAAAATCCAAGACCATCGCTTGAATTGCCAGGATGGGAAAATAATTACTCCTATCCACTGGGGAGAAGTTTACAGTCCAAGGAATCATTTGTCTTGAAGAAACAGTGAGTCCAAAGGAGGTGAAGCTTCATATCCACTTCTGGGCTGTTGTTGAAGCACCCCTGCACTGCTCCCTTTCTGATCTGCTTCACAGCTACTTTCTCCTACACCTTTCCACGTCACCTGGATCTCCAACATGCTCTTACTTTCCAACTGGGACCACTTTCCAAGCTTCCAAACTGTGGATTCTCATTTTGGCCAACTCGTGCACACCTAACTGATGTGGCACAAATGGTCTTAAAATAATTCATCTAGCAATATCCTCAAGTCACCTTTTTTCTTTTTTTTTTTTTTTAAAAAAAGAGAAAAAGAAATTAAACTGGCACTAAATAGGAAAAATTGTGTTTATAATAGGTACTTCACTCTGAGCCATCATTTTACAGTAGAAAGAATAAAAATTACTCAAGCAACTATAAAGTATAGAGGAGCAATGTGTGCAATCCCAAGCTCAACAGGTTTTTTAAATCACGACATATACAGCTGGAGGTGTTGGTTCGTGTCTGAGACTCACCTTGGCTTTTGTCCTGTCTCTGGCAGTGAGTATCTAGGCAGGAATATGTGAGCAAAGCAGGCCTGTACTGAAACTTCCCTGGGATACCCTTCCACCCTCTAACAGCTTGAGACAAAGATAGTGTGAGTCAAATATGTCTCTGTAATTCATCATAGATTTCACTCTCTTTTTACCTTTGTAAAGTTTTCACAACACGCTGCAGCGAGGTGTTCCACAGCTTAACCACACAGTTCCCTGGAAAACCACCCTCATTTTTATTTTTAATCTCCTGGCTGCATACACTGCTCTTGGTTTTCATGTTGGAGGAGACGGAATAATTTATCCATACTCACAATTTCTGTGCCAAATACGGTCGTGCACACATGGAACAGCTAAGCCTTGACAAGAACAGGGTGTGTTTAATCACATTTTGAAGTTTTCCGTATTTTTCGTATTTGAAATATGTTTAAATGACCTTACTATGGCAGTAATTTCAATACAGTTTGGTCTTCTGCAATTTTTTTTTGTTAAGTTAAAGATTGTTATTTTTATGGACAAAGTTTGATAGAATTAAATTCTAAAGCTGCAAGCTGAGTATAAAAAAGATCTACATATGTTGATGGAACACTAATTTGTTATTGTTTGGAGTTCATTACTAAAATGTCTGCAATGCAAAACTGGTGTGAGGGGTAATCTCTTTTTGCTTGAGTGCTGCATGGCCATATGTATTTTGCTTAGTCAACATCTGCTGCTATGTGTTATTGGAGATACTACACTGAGTAAATTTGCTAGAAGCAGTGTAAATGTATTATGGTATGGTATGTATGGTTACCTTCCAGCTCAGACAGCTGAGGTAGAATCAGGAAATGTGTGTTTGTTAAGGGGTGTCTGGTGTTTCTCAGAGAACAGTAGGTAGAGTTAATTGGTGCTAACTGTCCAGGCAATTAAAGAAAGCCATTAGATTATGCTAATCCTTGCTCTCAACTTTGATACTTTACCTCAAAATGGACCAGTTTGAGTCAGAATCTGAAAAAAGCTGTGAGTGGTCTTGGAAAGTGATTTTATAATATGCTTTAAAGGTTATGTGTATTTTAGGTCTTTATTATCTTAATGTGTCAACATTGGCATGACTGCTTTCTGCTTCCTCACTTTTTTTTAATATTAATTTTATTTTTAGCTGTGAGAGTAATAAAGTAGGCTTTTTTTCCTGATGATAAAGAATATTTTCTTTGAGGCATTTGAAGGATGCATTATATAAACTTAAACTTCCTTCGACAGGCTTATAATTTCCTGTATCCAGCATCGGTGACAGCCTGCCAAGCTCTAGGACAGCCAGCTGATCCTGGATCAAAAGCAAATTCCTTTTCTTTCTGGATTTTATCCTGCTCACACACACACAAATGCACACACATGAAAATATATGGATTTAAAATCCCCAAAGAGCCATGCATACAATTAGTGACAAAATAGTGTTTTCATTCTCAGAGGTTGGTATTTGAACCAAAATTCTTTAAGCAGGCAGATGAGGGGTTTTGCCTTGCTTTGGTTTTGTTTCCCCAGTTAAGCCTTCCATCCTGTTTTCCTCCTGCTCATTTAGAAGTGTTTCTAGAATAAAATCCTGGTTCAGTGTGCACAAATGGTGAACCCCAACCCACCAGCAGCTACCTCAGGCCATCACACGAATTCCTAAGGAAGGGCTTTGCCTGTTACAGTAGGTCAGTGAATCTCTTAATAACAATTTGAAGAGAGCAGTATGAAAATGGAGTTATCAGTGCTCGCTTCTTTGCCTTTGTACCATTTCTATCTGAACTTTCACTCTTCAAGGTGGTCTCATTTTAAGAAAAAAGAGAAAGCAATTTAGTGTTGAAGGCAGAGATGACAAAATGTGCGTGGGCCCCTGTGTGCTTTTCATGGTTCCACACTTCCCAGTAAATAAGGTCTTGCACTGTTTCCTTTGAGGTGAATGAATCCATCATTCTCAAAGATCAGGTAATTGTTACACAACTTTCCCAAATTTTTCCTCTTTGTTATATCCTATCTCTGGTATCCCAGTGTTTTCCTCAGTTCTCATGAATGCAGAAAGAAATACAAGACAAGCAAATCTAGTTTGTAAGACACTGTCAGCTATAAGCTGCCACAAGAGATCATTCAACCCTGAGGAAAAACAAAGTTTTCAGATTTGTGAAGAAGGGAGAGCCTTACAAACATTCAAAGTATTTTGTATTAAAAAAAAATTATATTCCTTCATATTTGGTAGAAATAGCATAAGAGTAAGATTAAGATTCAAGTAGCAATCAGAGGTTAAAGTTGGATAAATTAAAAAAAAATCTAGACTTTCTTCATATGTAGAATAAAGGAAGTGCTAGAAAATGGATTTAGCATGCTTGAGAACTAAATAATTCTTTATGAAGAGTAAGAAAAGATATATTGCATGTTCAGGTAACCAATGAAAGGGTGTCATCTCTGGCTTCTGTGTATTACTGACTAGATCTTGGTATTTCTATTGAATGTGGAAGGATAAATAGGATATTTATATGTTGATGTGATGTTATCTGTCACTAGTGCTACAACTAATTTTGTGGGCAAATACTCTAGTGGGAGATTGCAGACTATACTAGAAGTATTTTAATTCATATAGGATGGATTTCAGGTTTGAAACTTTATCTTTTGCAGATCTACAGAATGAAAATACAGGAGTGTCATAAGTTTGGGGGGAATATTTTTATGCTTTGTAATGTTAAATATTTTTAATTGTTTGCCAGTGCAAGTATTTGAAATATTATGATCAAAGTATCATAGCCTTTTATGTTAAAAAATATCATGGAAAAAAAAAAACTTTGGAAAATCTTCTTGCAATGATGACGTTGGCAGAGAATAAGGAACAAACACAAAAGGCAGAATTGCAATGATCAGGTTTTGGAGTGCACACAGCTGAGCTGCAACACCGATCTTGATACTCAAATGTAGTTTTATCAGTCTAGTTCCAGAGCCACGCCTAAAACAACAGAGAAAATGCAGCAGTTTGCCCATAGCATCAAATCTAACACCTCTGATTTGTGGTTCCCCAGCAGAGGGATCAGGTTGGTTGAAGCTGCTGTTTCTGTCAGTCATTAGCAGCCCTCGAGTTGCCATGAGAGCAGAGTGAAGAAGCTCTGACATGTTATGACTTTGCCTAACGGAAATTTTAAACATTTCTAGTGCAATATCACAGTGACATGTAATTTTAAATATGTCATTGAGGCTTTTACAAAGAAACCTCTTTTTTTTTTTTTCCCCCAATGAAAATGTCACTGATAACTTTTTAATTTATTTCATTTCATCTCAGTCCTTAGAAGCTGAACAAATTATTCAAGTATTGCTCACAGAACACACAGAGGCAGCTCCTTCCTGCTGGAGGAGTTCAGGATGTTCATGCATCTTCTCTAAGAGGCTTTGCTTCCAATGCTTCTCTGTAAATAGAAAAACTCATTGAAAATATACAGCATGAAGGAAATTCCCCTCAGTTTAGCATTATAGGCTTTGTAATGTTTTACTTCATATGAGTAACTTCCAACCCAATCCATCAGCAGGTAAAAATTTAAATCAAAGTGCAAAGTTGTTATATGTAAAAATAACTTTTGAGAAATACGTATTTTGCACATTTTTCAAATCAGTATTCTAGTGGTTTACTGTGACCTGGTCTTTTGTAGAGCAATGTTACAGATAAATTCAAGGAAAAGTTAATGCAGTCCTTGGGATTCAGTGCACTAATACCCTCTCTTTGAACAACCTTGTGACCCCTTCTGAATCATATGTTTTTTTAAATTTATATGACAGTTTATACACTGCATATTTTAATTTCATCATATTTAGGGTTAAGGTGTGAATGTATAAATAGGAGCTTAAAGAACATTATGAGAAATAAATTATTCCTGAGATTAATGCTTCAAATATTATGGTTGCTTGTTCTTAAATGTATCCAGCAACATTGTCATGTATTTAGTGGAAATCTTTCCCATTTTGACTCTTTGTTTGCAATGCTGTAAATATTATTCACCTTAATTACAGATAAAAAAACTTGTGGACCTCACGAGTTCCAGTGCAAAAACAACAACTGCATTCCAGATCATTGGAGATGTGACAGCCAGAATGATTGTGGAGATAACTCTGATGAAGAAAACTGTAGT
Organism: Callaeas wilsoni; assembly: GCA_013398955.1. NCBI lineage: Eukaryota > Metazoa > Chordata > Aves > Passeriformes > Callaeidae > Callaeas > Callaeas wilsoni. Next base: position 41,468 of record VWPU01014165.1, on the reverse strand, counting down.
AAGTAACTTTTACCTTAGTTCATGTTATAACAGAGCCAGTTTAGCAATGTGCAAGAGGAAACTTGATTTTTGATAAAACACATGTTCCTGTTTTCATTCAACACCCTCTGATCTGCTGAAAATCAGTTGACTTCAATTGAAAATGTCCCTTGCTGTAATTCTCCAATTCTATTCACTCTCATAAAGACCTGTATCAGCTATGAAAAAATGCCTGACCTCCAACTGCTCAATAATCTGGTGAATTAAAAATTAATATTACAATTAGTTTACCTTTGTTGGTTAGTTACGTGTCACGTTTCTTATCTCTGAAGAAGAATCATAAAACAGTGTTCAGAGGTAAAGTGATAAGCATTTATTAACAAGGAATTTTGATCAAACACTACCTGCTCTTTATATTTATTATATTCTTGAGATGATTTGCCTTGTTTCATAGTGAGAAGTCAATTTCTATAATACCTAATTGCATTAAGAAGTAGATGTGGTTATTCAAAGTAGCTCAGGTACTCAGTTCTCTCCTACCCATGAGGAACCTAAGGCCTAATAAATCTCTGTAATACCACTTCCAGGGAGTTAATTTCCATCTGCTTCTCAGGAAGAAGTGAAAAATTTCTAATGGTTTTATCTGATAATTGTTGTCTTTATAAAATATTTCAAGAGGGACATTCCCTAAGTAGTTCTGAAGTGCCTTCTCTTGACAATTGCAGTGGGTTTTTTTTCCTTTTTGCTTAGAAATCCAGGAAGTTAATATCTTGTTCTTGCACATAATCTTGAATACACATTCCTGATTGTATATCATGAGTGTATATTTAGCATCTTCAAGGTAATGATCTAGAAAGTTCATAAATTAGGCATTGTAATGCTGAGTGAATGCTGCTGCCCCTTTCTCCCGTTGGGACGTGGTGTCCACAGGTACAGAGTGCCTCATTCAGCTTGATTAAAGTGGGTATGTCTGCCTGGTAATTACTGCCTCCTTTTGAAAGTGTTGTGAGTTTTATTACTGCAAGCACTAGTGCTGTGGTTTTCTGTGGGTTTTTAAGCAGGGGTTTAGAGATGTAGCGAGGTAGGAGTTCAGAGCGAGGAATGAACTATTTATTAAATTTACAATACCATTTATATATTCTAGTTCCTTAAAGCAATTGAACAGTGTTCACACTTCTCCTAGGGTGATTGGTCAAAATCTCAGACACCCACTTAGAAATGTTTTTTTTTCCTAATATAATGTACATAAGGTCAGAAGATACCCGATATGAATGCTATTTACAAAAACCCTATCTATTGTTTACATAGCTTACACAGCAAAGGAAAAGTTCTCACAGAATGAATGCAAGAAGAGAAAATTTCCCTGCTAACAGCATTTCAGCATCCACAGTTTTCATCTGCAAGTGTTTCACACAAAAGGGAAAATGCTCGTGTGGCTCAGTCATCACTCAGAGCCTTTTGTTGTTATACCCTGAGGGGATTGGCACACAAAAGCTTTCCTAGCTTTCTGGGAGATTTTACTTAGGAATTGATTATTAGTGTCAGTTTTCTGTATAACAAGCAGCAAGAAATTATTTTATGTTGTTTTATTCTCATGTAGAAATCAAATAGAGAGTCACAGTTTTGCTCTGGTGGTGTTAATTTACAGGACTGGGCAGTCTGTTGAATATTTGGAAAAAAAACCCAGAAACTTCCACAAAATATGATTGCTGTTTGCAAAATAAGTGTTGAGTATGGTATTTGGAATTAGCCATGTGTGTGACCCAGCAGTGATAATTTTCTTCCTTAAAGTTCACATCATTATACTACACAGTGGTATAAAAAAGTCCAAATAACGAGAGAGAAATAATCTAAGTTTTTAAAAAATATATATTTATGAAGTTTGCCAGCTTTGTGTTCATATCAATAACTGAGTTATATATTCAGGTCTTGGTTGTTCTCTTGACTTGAAGATAAAGACTTTTGTAATTAATTTTAATGGATTGAATTAGCGAGTTGAGAGTACCCAGATGCAGAAGGTGAATCAAACTAAAGGGTGTTGGGGTTTTTTCCATTTACTTTTGCTTGTCAAATGCATACTTAAATTCTAGCTATAGATTCTACTGTTCAAATTAAACACAGTAGGCTGGCACAATTTTAAAACTCAAAATCTTGGAAGCACTGGGACAGTACATAATACTGTTCAGCTGTTTGAAATAGTTGTATAAAAGTTTTATAGACCATCAAGCCACTTATAGAATAAAGTGTAATGAAACAAATATATATGAAATTAGAACTTCAAAAGCATTTGACAAAATATGTTACATTGCACAGTGAATTGAATTGTGAATTGAATAAATTGTTCATGGCATACATGAATATAATATACAAAGGGCTCTCAGGAAACTATAGCAGAAAATTAGTTGTTTCTCAAGAATACAGAAAGAATTCACTGAATTATAGAAATTCTGCTCAAGCATTTACACTTTCCTATGTAGTTTCTTCACATGCAAGAAATTCACTGTTATGACAAAATTATGATAAGTGAAACAATACATGTTTAAAAAACCTGTATGGGTGTGAAAAATTATTAGTGCTGTCATGCACTAATCATTGTGCCTGTTATGACTTTGGTATTTAACTGTGTTTGTCTTATAGTCTATTGTTCTTTAACTATATTTGGACACTTTGAAATAAGAGTTTTTAGCATGGATATTGGTGCAGAATCTCCAATAAGAAATGTAGGGTACATTGTTAACTCTTCTGAGGTAATATCTGCCTGGAGGGAGAATTTGCTTTCAGAGTTTATTAGGATTTTTAAAAACAAAATTAGAGCAAAAATAGTGTTTTCCCTTTCAGGAAGCTCCAAAAAAGGAAAATTCCATAGTAATGAATCTTATTCTATCTATCTAACCTATCTTATTTCTTCTAAAAAGAAGTCACCAGTAATATTTTTTTTTATTATTTAATGTGATTAAAGAAAATATAATGTACTGTAAACACTGAAGCAACGCAAACATCATAACGTTGTAGAAAGACTTGAATTCAATCAGTGTAAAAATATTCATGCTGCTACAAGTTCTTCCTAATGCTCTTTTGTTGCTTCTACAAGATGCAAAGAAAACAAATTAGTTAATTTTGTCCTGGGATAAGTTTGTATCTCAAATGCTTTTCTTGGGAAGGAGTTTCAGTAATTTTATAAAGCAGAAGCTAAAGAATGCTGTCCTTCTGTATGGGTGATACAGAAGTCTGTTAATTCTCATTCCTTTAATACTGGTTTGTATTAATATTTATTTCTCTCTAACAATCTGAGCACTGATGGAAAAATACTTTGCTGTGTTCATATGTAAATCACAGAGCTGGATCCCAGCAGCAGAAGAAATATTTCTTGCAAACAGAGAATTGAGTACTCAGCTCTTTGTGTACATTATTCCAGTATCAAATCTCTACTTATAAATAATTTATTAGCAGTATAGCAAAAGTATTTGCTTGTATTTTTCCAATCAATATAGAAACATGACAAATGCGTTTTTTTGCTTGTGAATTACTTTTCCCACAAATTATTTCCTTTATATATTTTATCATATCATGAAATTCTCCTTCTTGGCCTGTTGGCAGCAAAAGGAATCAAACGTCAGGGATTTGCTAAACTTACACTTTGAAAAAAACTTTGAGGTATTGTGCATATAATCTGAGTCCACATAAATGCCAACCTTTGATTTGCTGAAATATAACACTTCTGGAGAACTGATGCAAAGGCTGTAGATCTGCTTTAATATGACTTTCCTACAACTTCAAAATTAAAATTTGTGCCTACTTGAATAATGAAATTTCTCTTAAAAAGTTTCAAACAGAGTCATTTATGAGTCTTTTTATGAAGTAAAGAGGGGAAAAAGGCAGTGGAAAAGTTGATCAAAACTATTCCTTTCCTGAAACAGTTTTTGAGTTTTATAAATCCTGGGGGAAAAAAACAAAAAAAAAAAAAAAAAAAAAAACAAACAAAGAAAAACAACTAAAAACAACACCTAAAGTCAAGTTTACGTTAGATCCATGTAAGTCATTTTAGGTATATTCTCATGCTGATATTTATCAAATTATCCTCAGTTTGAGGCCTCTAATTTTGTGTTTGCTTTTCTTTGTCACTGTGGTGCATTTTAAAAAAGCGTTCATGCTTGCACCTTCCATAAGTCCCTAAAGGACCCTTCAGCATTGCCCAGTTCATCACTGTCCATTCTTACTGCACTGTTCTGTCTGTCCTCTTTTGTTCCCACCCTTCTCCCTCTGGTTCAGACACTGTCCTTTGCTGATTCCCATCTCTCTGCTGAAAAGGTCTTACTAATTAATCCTGATTCTTGATTTTACATCATTTACATAATGCATTCTTTCCTGTGGTTGAAATAATCCCACAAATTATCTTTCTTTCCCTTTTAAGTCCTTTTTTCCCCAAGCCTTCTGACTGGTAGATCTCAATTGCATGTAGAGACTTGCTTAATTTCTCCTACAGCCCCAATACCTCTCTACCTTTGTTTAATTTAAGGGTCCAGCACCCAGAAAATGTCTTTTGTAGTGGTCCTCATTTTCAGGAGGAAAGCACAGGATATTCTGCTGGGGGAATCTTCCACAGAGGTCCCCCTTGCCAGTGGTTCTGTGTCAGCAGTAGTGAAAACTTTCATTTTACTTGAAACACCAAACTTTGGTGTTCCATTTGACATCTCAATACCGTTCCCCTGAACGCTGAGAACAGGGGCAGCTTGACTCTTGACACGACACGCTCACTAAAAGGTATGTGATAAATGATGGGCTACTGCGTGATGGAGAGTCAAAAATCTGGTTAGTTCTAAATTACATTGGATATTAAGACATGCAAAATGTATTTCTGGTCTCTGGTACATATCTCACAAAACCTGTACTGACATACATGCATTGAAATTAATAAAATATATATAGTCACATCATGTTATTTTCCAAAGAAATTTCATGGAACTGAAATGTAAGAAAGTAATGAAAGTATTTTCATTACTATCTTACTATAAGTGAATGAAATTTAGTTATAAGATGTTATGGAATAAAATCCTACAGAAAACCAGGCCTTATCATTTGCAAGCCACTGGTTTTGAATTTTTACATTTATTACTGATTGATTGATTGGGGGAGGTATATATAAAATATTTAATGGAAATGCTAACAAACCTAGGGTTGTTTCTTTTCTTTCTTCAGAGCCTCAAACATGCACTTTGAAAGACTTTCTTTGTGCAAATGGAGACTGTGTTTCAGCAAGGTTCTGGTGTGATGGGGACTATGACTGTGCAGATGGCTCAGATGAGGTAGGCATCTTACAGAAATAGTATTTCTCTAGAGAATTAGTAGTTTTATATTGTTGGAGAACGAATTCCTGCACAGAAATTTTGTAAAAGGCAGCAAGGGAAACTCTATCCATGAATCCATGTCTGCAAGCATCATTACTAAATTAAAAACAAACCTCTTGCAGTAACTATTCTAAAAAGAGAACATGCAAATAAATCAAGCAATGGTTAGCAGTATTCTGCATGTTTGTGTCCCAGCAATGATCTGGACCTCTTCCCATCCTGGAAATACTTTGTGTCCTGATTGGGAAACCATTTATTCTACACGCAGCACTGGTTTGGTTTGAGAGGATTTTTTTGAGAGAACAATGAAGACTGTTGCGCATCAGAAGCTCACTGGATAATACGCTGCTGGTTTTCTGTTCTTTTTTTTCCTTTGTTCCCTTCTCCTTTCCTGCCAATACTATACCCCAGGTGCTTCCCAGCCATTTAGAAGGCGTAAGCCACCATTTTGAATCATATCCGCAAATATATTGAATTTCACGAGACTTTAATTACTACGTATCTCATAGCATGTAGGATTATAGGCTGTAACTTCTGTCACCAGCTGCATATCTACCAACGTTTCTATTAAACTCTTGGTCTTGTTTATCGGTTGTTTCCTTTGTACCAGAGGTATTGTGAAACAGGCTGTTCAAGGGATCAGTTCCAGTGCTCCAATGGCCAGTGCATCTCAGCAAAATGGAAATGTGATGGTCACGAGGACTGCAAACTTGGGGATGATGAGAAAAATTGTGAACCAGGTATTGTTTTAAATAATACTGAAATATGAACTGAAGCCAGGAATAAATCAGAATGATAGAAGGACATAAATCATCAAATCAAGATTTCTTGAGCACTAGTAGTAGCAAGAAAGTACTGAAATAATCTGAAATATTTTACCTTTTGAGTTGGCATCATTGTGTCTTCCCACTGGTGTTTTGAGAACCCCAGGTACATACAACTCTGCAATATGAAGCTTGTTGGGGCATGGGTCTTTAATTTAATTATTTTGGATTTTAATTTGATACTAAATACTCCACATATAAATTCTGCTCTGAAAACATCAGTAAATCTTTTACTGAAGTGTTTTGCTTTGTGGTCTTCATTCAAGGTTTACTAGTCTTTAAGCAAAGATTTTCTCTACCAACTTATTATTATTGTTATATTATTTTCTTTTTACTGGCTTGGAAAATACAGTAGTTTATTTTTGCAGCAATTTTCCTAATTTTTTTGTAAGCTTCATGTAGATAGATGTAACTGATAAAAGCCTATGACAAAACTCCCCTGATTTACAGTGGATTATTTACAAAAATATCCACCTGTATATTAAAAAACCCTGCTTAATATTAATGTATTTTAATTGTAATATATACTTTCCAAAAAGATGGCTTCCTATAAATTTAGCTTATTCAATTATAAATTTGCTAAATTTTGCTAAATTATAAGCCCATCTTAATGAATGCAATTTTTAAAATATATTCATTCTATGAATATATGCTTGTGTGTAATTGCATTTGTTACCAAACATAAGGAGGAAAAAAAATTAAATTTCTAAGTGGTAAAACACAAATATCTTTTCACTGTCATTATACAATTTATTTAGGATGCCACTATTCAGATTTGTCAAGTATTTTATTGTAGTGTACAAAAGTGCTCAGACACAAGTGTGCTCACTATATTAACCGGAAGAAAGCTTCAAATTAAAAATCAACTAATTCATAAATTGTCTTTTTCTTAATGCTAAACTATGTGTTTGTAACCAGCATCTCCAACCTGCTCTTCAAGTGAGTACGTGTGTGCGAGTGGAGGCTGCATTTCGGCGTCTTTGAAATGCAACGGAGAGTTCGACTGTGCTGATGGATCTGATGAGGTACCTGACACATTTCTGGTGATTTTTTTTTTCCTGATGTGATTTTTTGTAAATTTTTTGGATCTTGAAATAATTGAAAGGGCGGATAGGGTTTTCTTGTGTCCTTTGGGTGCTGTCAGATAACTTAGCCCGATGATTTTATGTTTCTGTGCCCTGTGGGCAGGTTTTGGAGTGGACAAACTTGTTTTCTCGAAGTCAAACCCCAAGCAGTGTTCTGGGGCGGTTTCCATCAGGGACTGCTCCCTCCTGGCAGTGTAGACAAGCTGGTTGTTGCTCTCCTTGATTAATGCATAGCTCATGTGTGTGTTCACACAGATGGATTGTGTAACAGAATGTAAAGAAGACCAGTTCCGATGCAGAAATAAAGCCTACTGTATCCCTGTGCGATGGCTCTGTGATGGGATCCACGACTGTGTGGATGGCAGCGATGAAGAAAACTGTGACCAAGGCAAGAGACACTTCTCCAAAAAAGTTTATTGGGCTTTTTATGAGTGACACACATCGCAAGTTAGTGGTACCCTGGCCATTATGAGTGGAGAAAGTTCTGTGACCCCTTTTGACAAAGACAGTACAGCAGCCGAACAAGTGATCTGCAGGAATAAGCAGAACTTAGGTTGTTTATGACTTGTTCCTCCTTTGTGTTTCCCTCCCCAGTGACGGAAAGGTCATGTTGTTACTGGAAGCATATTCTTCTTCATCAAGGAAGGCAGCAGTAAATCTGGTTAATTTAAACTTTTATAGGCCACAATAAATTACAAAGCCATGCACAGTAAATTACACAGCTGTGCAATATAATGAACAGCTGCTAAATAAGTCATCTTAAGAGCCCAGGTTTCTGTTTATTTCAGAGAATCATACAACACTCTGGATTGGAAGAGACCTTAAAATTCATCCAGTTCCACCCTCTGCCATGGGCAGGGACACCTTCCACTACCCCAGGTTGCTCCTAGCCCCATCCAACCTGGCCTTGAACACTTCCAGGGATCCAGGAGGAGCCACAGCTTCTCTGGGCACCCTGTGCCAGTGCTTCACCTTCTGTTTTGTGTTTGTATTTGTCCAGGAGCAACTCGTTCATCCACAGAGTCCTTCCTTGAAGGTCACATTTTGACTTTCTCTTTGTTGGTATGCATCACTCCTGGGCTTGGATGAGGAGATGCTTGGATACCAACCAGGCTCTCCTGGGCCCCTCTTTCCTGCAGGGCTTTCCCAAGCAGATCCCTGGAGAAGCCAGAGTGTGCTCTCCTGAAGCCCAGTGCAGGGAGCTTGCTCTGCACCCTCCTTGCAGCCCTAAGGGTCTTGAACTCCCCCATTCCATGGTCACTACAGCTCAGGCTGCCCTTGAGCTTCACATGCCTCACCAGCCCCTCCTCTTAGGCAAATTAAAGAAGTTTGTTTTTTTTCTAAAGAATAATGTTAGTTGGCATTTTGTCATCTTCCTGGGTTTTTTCCTGGATTTTTCTTCTTTTCGTTTAAAGTGGGTAGTTCTGTGTGTTAGCCATCTACAGTCACCTGTTCTGTGCATAAATCCAAAGCATAATGAAGTACAATTATATGTGATATTAATCAGATATGAAGCAAACAGTAAAATATCCTTTCCTTATTTTAAGTTCATTATGCAATACTTAACACTAAGGGGGGGAAAAAATATGTTATGTGGGGATGATTAAGTTTGAGAGACCAGGAAATTCAGAGAATGGACAGAATATCATGCAAGAAGACAGATAACAAAGTTTAAAATAAAAAACAAAAACCTTCTAGTCCATTTTAAAACTGCTTTTAAAATATCTGGACTGTATCTCTTTAAAACCCAGTGAAGTGTAAGTAAATAGTAACACACTTATTTTATCTGGTGCCCACGTTATTCTTTGGGTAGCATAATGGAGCTTCTGTGAACTGCAAATTGCTTATAATGCAATAAGAAGCCTATTCCTAGTTGGTTATTGCTATCATACTTTGTATTTATGTCACAATTATGATTCTGTTGCAGAAATCTATTTTATAAAGGAATTGTGACAGGCAGAGCAATCACATGAAACAAATGCCAGTTTATCTCACTGATAACTAATTTTTTTCATCTTTGGAAATACAGCTAACACAAATGGAGTTTTATTCTACAGCATTCTAAAATAATATCCATAATATTTATCTGTGGCCCACTGTGCATGTTTATAAAAATAACTCTCTTCAATCTTATTAAACAACTAGAATGATGGTTATATTGTGATTGCACACACAATTATTTGGATTCATGCCTTTCATCATGAAGAGTACTTGAATTTTATATATTTTCCTTGAATAATAATACAGGATATTTCTGTTAAGGTTCATAAGTTATATTTGCCATGAGAGTGAATTATACCTGGTAGCATAGTGTGAGAGTTTGAACGTCCTCCTATGCAATGGGCATTTCATGGAAATTAATTTTTGGGGGGAAAAAAAGTTCAGCCATTCTGAACCTTTATAGCAAAAGAAAGCCTTCTGTTGATTTTAATGAGGTGTGAACAGGGCACTGAACGAATGAGTAAAAAGCCACTGGAGCCTGATCTAGCTCTTGGAGTGGGTGTAATGCATTGAGGTAAGCCACTGTGAGAGTTTGGGCATTATCATATAAAATTTCATTGTTTCCTCCTCTGCAGGTACACATCTTTATTTCTTTTATATTCCACTCATCTCAGGAAACTGAAAATCCAGTTACCATAAAAATGTGTTTTATAGGAAATTAATTGCAAGAACTTTCCATAACTTTGTTGATTGGTAGTGATAAAATTTAGTCATAATTGTGAAACAAATTCCTTCTTACCACAACACACGTTGAAACTGAATCCAGCTTGAACTAATTTTTAAAGTCTGGGAGCACTCTGCCCTAAAACATTTTCCCTCACCCTGTGTTCCCTTTTGTTAGATGATTCAGAGTACACAGAAGATTTTATTCTGGCTGCTTTCTGTGTTCAATAAATATCCCAATGAGACCTTTCAGAAGTTACAGAGAGGAGGATATTGTCAGAGGTCACCTCATCTTATCTGTTCTGTGCCCACATGGCTGGACCTCTCCTAATTACAGCATTTAGAGGTGATGGGGATATTACAAACCTGGCCAAGCCTGTTGCTCCTCAGGAGAAGGAAAAAGGTGCTGCCTCATGGCTGATGGGCTGCCATCACTTTGATGTGTGACTCAGAGAGTGGAGCAGGAATAAGTGGAGGACCAGACATTCATGTGAAACAAACCTGGAGTGAAGTGGCTTTTCACATGTTTGGCCCTAATTCTGTTTTGTATCGTTCTCTGATGGCCCACATTGCTGATGTAGCAGCCAGGCCTTTGCTGAGAGGCTGCATCCCCAGAGGGATTGCAGACAGGGAGTTTAGGCATCCCCTGGCTAAATGCAAGTGGAAGATGCCCGGCTGGTCGCTCGTCGGTGTCTTTGGTACCTGCGCTTCGTAATTCCCAGGCAGCAGTCAGGAAAAGGAAGTGTTTGGTCAAAGAAGAGATTTTCAAATGACTGTTCCTCTGCCTCTCCAACCCCTTCCTTTGGGATCTGTAAATTTAATTATACTACCTGTATTACTCTCTGCAAATGGTATGTGATAAGTGGTTATAGTGGTTCTATCTAAAACTGACATTCTTTCTTTTTGTTTTCCTGCCTTTTTTTTTCTGTCGTGTTTTTATCTTCCCAGGGGGAAATATATGTAGAGCTGATGAATTTTTGTGCAACAATTCCCTCTGCAAACTACATTTTTGGGTTTGTGATGGTGAGGATGACTGTGGAGATAACTCTGATGAAGTTGCTGAAATGTGTGGTAGGACATTACATTTTTCAGTGGTTTTTGTATAATAAAGCAAGAATGGCATGTAAGACACACAAATATATAAAGGCATGTGTGTCAAATTTTGCTTGTTTTGCTTTTGGAAGATAATCTTGAAATATGAGGTATAGTTTTGTTGTTGCTTTTTATGTAATTTCAGATAACTGATATTTTTGAGAAATTAATCTTTTCTGTAGGAAACCCACAGAGGGAGGAAAAAGTTACTTGCATGATGTAATATTGAGCATCATTACACTTCCTACTTCCTTTACTTTTTTTCTGCCGTATTTACTGGTTCTTAAAAAAAGGTATAAATCCCCCTTATCACACAAAATCTGTAAATGAAGAACGTACAGTGTCAGCACGTATCTGGCTTTGATAATGGGTCATTAAAAAAGGATTAATAGCTGGGTAACAGCTGATTCTTTCTTTGCTGTGCAGTAAAGTTTCCCTGCCCTCCAACGAGGCCGTACAGATGTAGGAACAACAGGGTCTGTCTGCGGCCTGAGCAGATTTGCAACGAGGTCGATGACTGTGGCGATAACTCGGATGAAGATCACTGTGGTAGGTGATATTACCTCTCAAGGCATTCAGACCAGAGAAAACACCTGGATACAGACATCTCCCTGTCCTTCTGTAAAGCTTAACTGGAGGTTGGCAGATCAGAATTTGAAATGGAAAGAAATCAATCTTGAAATAATTTCCAGTTGCTTGATGCTTCGTGTGGTCATTCCCATTTGTGTGTGTCTGAAATAATCTGAGAATCTTAAACACTCATTTATTTTTCTCTTATTAATCTGTAATTATGTAGATAAAATCACGTATAAAGCGAGACCGTGTAAAAAAGATGAGTTTGCTTGCAATGACAAGAAATGCATTCCCATGGAGCTGCAGTGCGATTGGTTTGATGACTGTGGAGATGGCTCAGATGAGCAAGGCTGCAAAATAAGTGAGTTGGGCTGACAAGATCTGTTTTCTTGATTGAAGCAGAAAAGAAAAAATTAACCGAGACGTTCATCTATGCAAGACCTATTGAACAATGCAGAACTCAGTTTAACGTAGCTCTTCCTTTTAGTTAAAAATGGATGGAATGCTGTACCACAAGAGCAAGGCAAATTTTATAGCAACTCAATTTTTGGATTTTTTTTTAGGGCCATTTCGAGTTCTTTATGAAAATTAAGTAGAAGTTGATTGTATTTTGTTTCATATTTGCAACAAGAAAAATGTTAGTATTAAATTCTTGATGTGAAATGTAGTATCTTAGTTAAATACTGTCATTGTATAAAATGTAATACATTAAATTATGCAGATGTAGATAAACATTGTGAAGTCATTTATTTGTTAAAAATTTACCTGATACTCTTTAAACAAAAAGATAAATTTGTTATTAGTTGTTTTTACTTTAGGTCTCACTTTTAACAATTTAAACAAATCTATCAGGGCTTTTTTAGCCATTCTGTTTATGTTTAGGTGTCACTGAATATACATGTGAAGATAATGTGAATCCTTGTGGAGATGATGCATTCTGTAATCAAACAAAATCAACCCTTTTGTGTCAGTGTAAACCTGGATTTCAGAGAAACAGGAGGAACAGACAATGTGAAGGTACAGCTGTTTTCCATCTTCCCTTGTTGTAAAGTATTAAAAGTCAACTCTGTAGTCAATTTTGTGTGCTGGAGCAGGAGAGACACATCATGTTTGGTTTGTTTGGTTTTTTTTCCCACAGAGTAAAAACTGTTTCATGGCCAAGCAATTAAGAAATCAAAATACAACAACAACCAAAAAAAAACCAAACAAACAAAACAAAAGAAAAAAAAGTATTTACAAGATGTAGATTTATACATTTTACCTGGAGAGGTTATAAAAAATTAAACATTAGTTGTGAATGTCAAAAGGTTCATTTAAGGCTATTAAATAATTTAAGGAGTAAATGGGTTTTTAAGGTCTAGTAGATTTTTTAGCATTTGTGTTGAGGTTGGCACGTGAGAATATTTTGAGATGCTTAAAATAATGAAGATGCATAATACAAAATTGAAATCAAAGTAAACAGATAGCAAGTAAAATTCCTTAGAAAATGTAGTCTTAACAAATATGATGCCATACTGGTCAGCAGGAAGACACTGCTGTTATAATGCAAGTGTTGATTTGAAAGATAAACTAAATCTGCCTTTCCAAAGAATGGGTTGTGAATTCATTTTCTTTCTGGTGAGCAGTAATGGACAGGAGTAGTTCAGGTCACTTCAATGGGACAGTCAAAGTGAAAATATCCTTCATTTTTTGGGTCTTCAGAAAAAAGCATAAAGAGGAGCTTTCCCAATAAGGATAATCCCCTGGTTTTGTCTGTAGCAGAGGAACATATGTTGGACATAACTGTAGCACATGTTTTCATTTTCAAAGTTGCTTTCAAGTTCTAGAGATGAGAGACTGACAAAGGATAGAGAAACTATATAAAAAATTCTCTGAGATATGTTGATTGCAGTGGAAATAATGAGTGATAAATGTGAAAGGCTTCCTTTTGCTGTTGCAAGACCCCACACTGCTTATGAGATCCCTTTGTTCACCTGCTTTGTTCAATGATTGTATGAACATGTTAAATAATAGTGTATTAAACTACAGGTATATAAATTACAATTGTTTTCTTTATAGATATCAATGAGTGCATGGTGTTTGGTGCCTGCTCCCAACACTGCCATAATTTAAAGGGCTCTTACAGATGTGCGTGTGAGAAAAATTACAAGGAGAGGAACAACAGTTGCATAGCAAAAGGTAAGGCTGTAAAAATCAAAATAGACAGTACTGTCATTTGTTATACTCATTGTCCACATATTTTGGAAGCAAATTCGCCATGGGAAGATCATGTTAATGAGTCGTTAGTATTTCACACATAACAGGACTCTCTCAGGGTTCAGCATCATTGCCTGTTACTAAACAAATCAGATTATGACAATGGGAACAAACAGGGCTAGTAATTGAAGATAATGATTTGTTATTATAGGAACACAGACATAATTCTGAGGGCTTATAATTTAAAAATCTGGGGATCATTATCTTAAATCTGAATTTTTCACAAGCTTCATTTCCATTGTAATACAGTTCCTGCTTCCTTCTTTCCCTCACTGATATTTGCTTTAACCAAACTCTTCTTTGTTCTTGCATTTATCAAGAGGAAGGGAACAAATGATGTTTGTATTTCATACTCACGAGGAAGAAGTGTGTTGGACAGACATTTTAAATTGATTCTCTATGGATAGACATGATATGAATGGGGAAATAAAAATAGTCCAAATACATTCTAAAGTATCCAGCAGATTTTAAACCTCCTCAAAACTCAATGAATTGACATCAGAGAGCATTTTCTTGTGAATAATATACTTTACAACATCTGGATCAAGATGGTATCTGGCTATCCAAAATGAGGAGATGTAAGACATAACTGCACAGGTTCTGTTGCAGTCAATTTTAAACTTCACTGCCTTCATTAAAGGTAAAATCATTCCACTTCTAATTTCCAATTGAGGAGTTTAAAAACATATTTATTGACATCTCTGTGTTCCTTTAATATTTACATTTAGGACCCTCTAAAGACAGCATGCATATAAAAATATGGGATTCTTATGGGCTTAATGCATAATATCCTGTATTTTTGTATATTGCTTAAAAATATTCAAATTCTTATATTACATACTCCTTAAAATGTAGTTTTAGCTGTCACACTGAGCTTGGAGAGCACTGAAGTTGTTATGCTGATATCAGAGTATCAAGAGTTGCATTTATTGCCCTTAGTGTAGGTGTTTTTGCAGTCTTCAACAACCATTTTAACATCAGAAATTATATCAGCTGAACACCAAAAAGCTACTTGAGTTAAACCCACTGATTTTGCATTAGTTGACATTTACCTTATTTTTGTTTCATTATAATAATCCCTAGGCTCTGAAGATCAAGTTCTCTATGTTGCTAATGACACTGACATCCTGGGTTTTGCATATCCATTCAACTACAGTGATGCTCATCAGCAAATATCACATATTGAACACAATTCAAGGATAACTGGAATGGATGCATATTTTCAAGGGGATATGATTGTTTGGAGCACTCAGTTTAATCCAGGAGGGATTTTCTACAGAAAACTTCACGACAGAGAGAGAAGGCAGAGTAACAGTGGCTTGATAGTAAGTGATCAAAATCACAGATTAAATCACACAAATTTCATCCAATTTACTTTTCTGTTCTGACTCTTCTATAATAGCATGTGCTGCTTCAGTAAGTTAAAATGTCTCTCTGAGAATGATTTTATTTCAGTGATATATACTAAAGCCTTTCTGTTCAAGACTGACAGATTTGGTAGAGTCTCCAAGAAAACACAATTGTAAGATTTAAAAAACTTTCCTACAGAGGAATAATCACCATATTAGAAGCTTGGAAAGTCTGTATACCATCAAGTTTTTTTTATTTCAAGAGAGAAAAGAGAAGAATATAATATATATAAGAAAAAAGCCATGAATTTCAAATCCTTGGAAGACAGAAAATGAAGAAAGGCTAAACACAAGCTTAATTTCCACAGAGATCATATAAACAATAATATTGGCAAAGTTATGACATATATTTGAACTTTAGAACAATTAGTATTTATTCCCATTTTTGTTGAACTGCATAGTATCTTGTTTTGAATAAACATAAATGGAAGTTTGGACTTCACAACAGAAATGTGGATTTTTATAGGCTTGGGTAATTTCAATTGGTCTTTACTTGAAAATAAAATAAATGCAGGTTGTTACTCATTTTGCCTAAAATATTTCTACAAAGTTCTCTAGGGAGTGATAGTGCTGAACTGAAGATAACCATGTGATCTTTACAGTGGAGTTTCTGTAATGCTGTGCATTTAGATTTTGGAAGTTTTACTCTTTAATGAATTTGATAGCAGAGTATAGTTTTTAGTTTTTTCTTGCCCAATAGTAAATCCAGTTAGAAAAAACACCTGTCTGGCTGTTTCCTGTTTCCTTAAACCTGGGAGAGGTAACAGTGAGGACCTTCCACCACGTGAATGCTTTGATACACCCAGCAGAATAAACAGGAGTAGCAAGAGTAGCCCAGTCTTTCATCTATAATTCATACACATCTGAAACCAGCTCTGAGTACGTTCCATCCAAGGGTATTTCCTCTCCAAAGGAATGACATTCCTGACCTCTGACATGGGCAGGGCAAAAAGCCTCGGGATGTAGACACCAATGGACCCCAAAGATACCTTGAGTCTGTTACGGCATCTTTGTAAGAGAGGCTTGAAACCAACACTTCACCTGCCCAGCAGGAGGGTCTAGATTTTGTTGAGAGCAAGTGCATGTAAAGTAGATCTGAAGAACAAAATAATTCCTAGGATTTCTGGTGGGTCAGCTCTGTCATTTGAGTTGTGCAGTAGGATATTTGTATTGAAGGTGCAGAGTAATTCTACTGTGGAGTTTTTCCTCATTTAAATGTGCTGTATATTTCTGCGTAAAAAATCCTGATAAACTGGTCTCTGTATTGATGTATTCATTGGGAAATAATGAATGTGTAAAACCTTGTGAATTTAAAGTGTTGAGAAGGCGGTGGTGTTATTTATTTATTTATTTTCTTTCTCTTTGGGGGATAACATGCAGATGCATTCTGCAGCAAGAGCAGTTTGCTGACCCACAGCTCTCTTAGAGGTCCATAAAATTGAGCATAAGCTTCCTTCAGACATCTTCACAGTCCAGGGGTTGAAATTTTCACAACGGATTTGTCATTGTCTCCCTGTTTCAACCAATAGAGATAAAATAGAATTATTATTTTCCTAATGTGCTGAAATATTTTTCAGTTTTGTATAGTTTTTCACTGTTATCTGAGAATACCTTTTAGTTCTTTCCTTTTTGATTCAAAGATATTGAAAAAACAATGTTTTTCTCTATACCCCACATTCCCCTGTCTCTTCAGTGCAGGTAGGTCCTCGTGACAATGCTTAATCCAAGCTAGATAAAGCTTTTTTTGCCAAACTGAATGTGGAAAATGCACAGACTATATTTGAATATATCTTGGACACTTCTCATTTATATTTGTGAAACATTTGCTTCTCATTGTGCTCAACTATTCAGTTATTTTCCCAGTGTTATCTCATTAATATTCAAATATTGTTGCCTTATTTGCAGCTGATCAATAGGTTAATTGGTTCTATAGTGTTGCTTTAGTATTGTCACCGAAATTTGGTTTTAAAAAGCTTGAGAATTCCTTAATTTTACCCCAAGTATTTTTAATGGATAAGTTTTCAAAGCTCACATTA
This sequence comes from Callaeas wilsoni, assembly GCA_013398955.1. Taxonomy (NCBI): domain Eukaryota; kingdom Metazoa; phylum Chordata; class Aves; order Passeriformes; family Callaeidae; genus Callaeas; species Callaeas wilsoni. The sequence goes on along the minus strand of VWPU01014165.1, from coordinate 24,205 downwards.
TAACTTTTATATCTACACTTTGATATGTAAATCAGGACAGTAAACTTGAACAAAGTCACCTGCATTTTCAGGTAATTACATTAATGCAAAAATCCATCTCAACCGAAATTGCTCCATGGAATTAGCATATCAAGAGCCTTCCTCAGAGAATAGCTTTAAGTAGCTCTCCTATTTTTCTGTGAAAAGGGGCTTAAGACTGGTACAAATTCAAGCATTAAAGGAAGTAGTAAATATCAACTCTTCAGAGTTTATTGACAGATGCAGAAGAGGATTTCATCCCAATTGAGTTCAGACAGTCAAAGTGAATTGGTGATAACTGGAGCAGCTGTTTGCTGCCTAATCCTTGGAGAGGGATGGAGAAGTTATCTGAGGTGAATACTCAACACGGAGCGACCCCACACTTCAACTCGAGTGCTTTATTTTATAGAAGAGGGCAAAAGGATGAACAGTAAAATAATGATACCATGTAAGAGGAAGAAAAGAATAGGTTTTGTAGTGTATCCAGTCAGTTTATTGGCAGCCTGCTCCAGCCCCAGTGTTCTGAGAGCTTCTCAAGGACCCTTAACCACTCTCGTGACACATCCACTCCTCCCAACACGTGCCCCGCTGGAATGCAGTGCATCCCTGTGAATGCAAACTATTTCCAGCCCGTCTTCTCCAAATAGTGTGAGTTTATGGTTTTACCTTAGAGCTACAGCTCTGTCTGGATGAAGTTCATGTGCTTAGGAGACTTTTTCTGGAATCAGCTGGCTGGGATTTATAAATGATCCTGCTTTATGTAATGCAAGTGGTGGTTTGGTGAATCACTGCACCCACTGGGGTGCTCATCTGTCCAGGAAAATGTGTTTCAGTGAGCAAAGGTCCAAATTTTTTGTTGTTTTTCACTTCTTTTTACTATTCTAGTAATACAATATTAGATAATATATTGTTTTTTTAATGAAGATATTTTAAGCAAAATAAAACTGTCATTTACTTTGTTCCACAGCAATTCCATACCAGAAATGTCTGCAAAATAAATAAGATAAAATACTGCTTCACATGTGCTTATGGTACAAATTAGATTTGTCATTTAGTCTTCCTGTTAAGCATTGTAAAGGGATGTGCTCCTGCTTCATGTGCAACATATTTTCTCCAAACTCAATTTTAGGGGTTGAAAATCTCTAATCTGCCATTTTATGAAAAAGATTTCCAGATCCAAGTTGTTACTGCAGCTTCTTCTGGGTTTTCGGTTTTTTGTTGGTTTTTTTTTTTGGGGGGGGTGGGGGGGCTGTTATTAATTCTTTACCTTGAAAACAGAATTTACAAAAGGCAGCAGTTCTGATCAAATGCCATCGAGCTGATGTGGTCTGTAGCTGTGCAGAGACTTCCAAATTGTGCAAGGCAGTTAGGTTTCAAACCCCAATTTTTCTAATAAGTTGTAGTACATTGTATTTAACATCAAAGTGGGCTAAAATCACTGTAGAAAACATTAATGTGATTTTCTTCCTGTATTTTCATCCTTATTTTCTATGCAGAATTATTCATCAAAATTTGCATAATCCAAATAAGCTGTTAGGTAAGAGCTCATTTCCAGTAAGTAATTTTACTAGACAGTGGGAGAAGGTGCATAAGACTTCAGAAATATGATGTAGCTGAAACTTAACGAACACAACTGGAAATTACACAGCCACAGCATCAGCTAGTGGATTTTTTTCTCTCTTTTTTAAAATCTCTTACACGAGATGGCTCCTTGCCATTTCTTCTGCTTGTCTCCTTCTTCATTTGATCTTTAATATTCCCCCCAGCATTACCAGAATTTCACTTTTCCTGTCTGGTTGGGGAGAAGGGGTCAGTATTCCTCAGCAACCCCATCCTTGTTCCAGAGTCTTTTTAGGATGTCCTTTTTAGGATGTCTCATCTGCTTGTAGAACCAGCTTTTTTGGGAACTCTCTCTGAGTCTGCTTCGTAACTCCCATGCTGGTCTTTCTAGGCTCTCAAAAAACAGTCTTATTGCAAACTGTGGGTTTGAATGGTCAAAAAAAAGGCAAGAGGCTTTTCTGGCCATGCCAGCTGCTCTCCTTTTAAAAGAATATTTGGTTCCAGCATTGTAAGCCGGTGCTATTAATCCTTGCAGTATCCAAAGAGATCTCCAGGTATGAGAGGCTTCTTGGCTCAGGTGCCTGAATATTGCCCAGATTTAAAAGGAGTTTGGATTAAAAATACAATTAGTCTTATCTAAAGATACCCCTTTTTTTTTGGTATCTGGACTTTTCTGTGAATGTTGCATGGGGAGTAGCAAAGAAAAAAGATTTGTTATATGCAAATGCTACACTTATAAAAAAAATATAAAATTCTGTTATTTGTGGAAGCATGTGCTGCCACTGTCATCATTGCATACTAGAGAATTATGATACCACATTTTGTTTAAAAATCAACTGTCACCCTATTTTTAAAGAAACACTGTTTTGTAAATGCAGTGATTGATTTTGCTGCTTTACTACTCCTCTAAATAGAAAATCAAGGTTCTATATATCTATAAAACATACCTTCTATGACATTTTTTCAGAATTAAAAGTTATGAACAATGCACTCTCTAAATTCACCCTTGTGGTTCCTATTATTTCACCAAGAGAATGAAATGACCTTTATTTTATGATGAAAATAGTCTACAAATGTCTTGTGGTATTAGGCAACTCTGACACCTGAGGGAAAACAAGTTATTTTAGGATTTTCCTTCCTGTTTTTTAGTTATGTGGCTTAGTAGCATTTCATTGCTTTATTTTTTAAGGAATATCTGTGTTTTGTTCATAATGTAACTTGATGCCATTATAGGTAAACGGGCAAACAATTGTATGTGTGTGTAGCTCATGCTGGTCTTGAGATTTTTATGATAGACTGCATTCATGTTAGAAAGAGTTGGGTAATCCTATTTTACAGGATTACTCATTTCTGCAGGAATTCCAGAAAACCTTAGAGAAACCTGTTCATCTAGATCTCCTATTTGCAATAAGACCCTATCCTTAGGAGCATCTTTTAGATCTAGGTCTTAATGATAACTGAAAACAATCATGATGTAGATCCTGCAGTTGATAAATTTAATGCTATAATCAGTCAAGCCTCTTTTATGTGTGAAGCTGAATAGTCATGAATACAAAGGGAATTTTATGCTGTTTTCTAAATGCAGTGATTTTCTTTACCCTTTGGCAGCCACGCCTCAGGGTGGGCTCACACACATTTTCACTGAGGGCTTTGGGGTGCAATACCAAACCATGGTTCTGCACGGAATAAAATGGCTGTAGAACCTTAATTCTTCTCTTCCCTTTGGTTTTGAATTACAGTCCATAGCACTTATTTGCTTCAGTATCAATAGTTCAAATAGCTGATGCCAAAGTGACTTTTCCCTAATGTGGGCAGCCTTAAACTTGAGAAAACAGATTTGAAGCATTGACTTGTTCTTCTGCATTGCATAGAAGTCTCAGCAGGTCCCTTAGAGCTGACCCCCTGCAGGTGCAGTTTTATGTCTTTCCAATGCAGTATTTCTGATGTTTCACTGTAAAAAATCACATGAACCTGTGCAGCTGCTCTGAAAAACCATTTCCACAAAGCTGACTGCAACATCTGTTCTTTCTAGTGTCCAGAGTTCAAAAGGCCGAGGGGCATTGCTGTGGACTGGGTGGCTGGGAACATTTACTGGACTGATCATTCCCGAATGCATTGGTTCAGCTACTACACAACTCACTGGACCAGCCTGAGGTACTCCATCAATGTGGGGCAGCTGAAGGGGCCAAACTGCACCAGGCTGCTCACCAGCATCGCAGGAGAGCCATATGCAATTGCTGTAAACCCGAAAAAAGGGTATGTATCCTTCAGCATCCCTCTGGTTTGGTAATTCAGATAAAATTGCAACACCAGAGCAAGGGAAAGAAAGTTATGTCAACAGGTGTCTAAACTTTTCCAAGTTGTTTACTTACCTTTCCTGCTCAACTTTCCTAAATGTAAACCAAGGCCTCCCGAAGCAGGGTCCTCGACTGAGAATGGGAGCCGAGTAACGACAAACACCGATACGGTTCGATAGCGTTCTCGTTTATTGCTCAAATCCAGCAGGATTATGTAGCATTTCCAACTAGTCACAAGGTGTCCACGCACTGTAACTAACTCTATGATTGGGTACTTAGGTAAAATCAAGCCTGTCTACTGTCTACTAATCGGATAACACACGGCAAACAAGTGTCCTCCCTCCTCCCAGCTTGCGGTTATCGCATCCCGTTAAACCTCCCTTTTTCCTCACGGACACCTCAAGGACACTCTCAGCACTAAGTCATGTTAATCTCACAGCACTCAGAGCAAGCAGGCCCTGCTAAGTCTGGCTTGTTCACTGCGTTCAGATACAGACCATGTCCATTCTGCTCTAGGAATTCTTCTACAGCCTCCCATCTGCCAGGAACATGGAAAGGCTCACAAGGATTGAGTATCAGTGAAGTGTTTTGAGGTTCTGTGTAGGCATTCAGCTTCATTTCTGTGTTTAACACTTTTAGGATGATGTACTGGACAGTTATTGGGGATCGGTCTCACATAGAGGAATCATCTATGGATGGTACTCTGAGAAGGATATTAGTTCAAAAGAACCTGCAGAGACCTACAGGTAAACAGATTATCATTTCTCCTAAATACATGGTATTTGCTAACTCAGTGTGGATTGCAGTTTCTCAGTTTCCAGAAAGAAACAATCAAAAAAACCCCCAAACAAACCAAAACCAACAACAACAAAATGCATCTTTCTGTATTTACTGCCTGAAAACACTTCTGTGACATTCTGTGCTTTTCTTCCTTTGCTTCATGGCAGAAGATAGATGTTTATGGAGTCTTTTAATTTTTTTTGTCAGATATTTAGCACAGACGCATGTAGAGGGAAGGCAAAGAAAGGGATCAAACCTTTACCCCAAACACCCAAACAGGACTTTACTTGTATTTTTATATTGTTTACAGTGCTCTTAATTACCACAAATGGCTTTCCTATTTCAAAAAAGAGGGAGTGACAATTTGAGTATTTGGGCTTGACTCTGTAGGGTTTACACAGAAATGACTATCACAGGAGTGTTATATGTATAAAACAAATAGAAATACTTCTTTTATCTCTGATACCGTGAAAGATACATTGAGAATGTTCATTATTTATTAATTTGTATTTAAATATTCTCTTTAAAATGCAAAGAATAATTTAAAGCTGGAGAGTGGGTACTGCTTCTAAAACACGTCCCTTACAGGTCCCATGTATCACACAGAACTGACACATTGTGATTGCCTTTTACTGGTAATTATTCTCTTCAGCCATACCCCTGAATGCCAGTGTTTCTTTTAAAGAGGTTTTTTCTTAATAGAATTTCAAAGGTAAACATATTTCACTGGTCCAAGAGTCAGATTTTCTCCCCTTCCTCTCGTCTATCTGTAGCTGATTAATTTATGACCTTAAGAGGAGGATTTTCGCTGTTATGTGTAATTTCTTTTGATGTATTTTTTCTGACTTACCTACTTACATAAACAGGAAGAAAAATACCTTTTCCCATTCTTATTAAAGATGCACTGCAACTTCAAAAGCTCAGAATGAAATCATTTTATGGTTTCAATATTTTCTTCAGGCTGAAATTTTTGACGTGACCTAAAACGGCATATTAACCATTTCATCTCCCTCTGTGAAGCATGGACTACTTGATTTAACTATTTAATTATTGCCTAGAGGCTGGATATTCATAATGCCATCTATCTTTTACGCTCTTTTGCTTTCTTTTAATATATAGATGAATATATATATAGAGAGAGAGAGCTATCTGCTAATATTACTGTTTAAGTCTTGCAGTATGTCTTGTAATTAAAATAATCTGATTTTTAATTCTGTAAGACTGCAGGTGAAGTATTGGTGATAAAAATGAGAACACAATTATATGTGTGCGGAAACAGGGCCCAAAGACTCCATGAATTCTGCATGCCTTGTTTTTAACACAGGCTCACACTGGTGCAATTGGTATGTTAGATTTTGGTTGGGAGAACAGGTTAGAGGATTTGATTCTATATTTAATTCCCACCTGGTCTTTATATCCCTAGCTGCTGAGAATGGGTTAGGAAAGGTGCTGACCTTGGGCACAGTAAGGTAAAGAAAATAAAAGACCATGGTTGCCCCAAGGGGAAGGTTTAAGTGGGAGTTGTTATATTTTATTCTCCTTGGCTTCCAGTCAAGGTTTTTTCATTGCCACAATATTTTGTGTACAATAGAATATGAATGACATAAAAATGTAGAGTTACATAAAAATATTACATTTTTTTCAGGTTTTATGTACCTTTTTGAACTTTTTCTCCTTTGCAGGTCTCGTCGTTGATCAGTTCAGTCAGCGCTTGTTCTGGGCTGATTTTGAGTTATCTGTTATTGGCAGTGTTCTTTTCGATGGGTCCGATTCAGTTGTGTCTGTGAGCATGAAGCAAGGTATGGAGAGCCTTGGTATAACACGATTCCTGTTTTATTTTGTTTGGCTTAAGTTTCACTATTCAGAGGAACTATGTAAGCAAAAATCAATGATTATCAAGTAACATTCTGTGCTTTTTTAGACAATGCTTCAAATATTATCTAAACATGTTTAAGATGGGATCATTTTAACTTTAAGATAATCTAATAAAATAATCTTATGTCAACAAAGATTCAATGACGTGCAGATCTCCAAGTTTAGGTATTACTGAATAACACTGAGGTGAATATTCGGGCTTGGTCTCACTTGGACTTACATTAGAGCTGCCTGCACTGAACGGGAATTTTAGGGGTTGTAGAACAGTTGATCTGAACCAGTTCTGGGAGAAATAATGGGCTTGACTTTCAGGTCAGTGAGTAATCACAGAATTCTGCTAACAGAATGTGAATGAAGAAAGTTCCTTTTGATAAAAAAGGAGATTATGGCAAAGCAAACTGTTTTCAATTGCATGATGGCTTTTTAACAATTTAAGTAAGAAATTTATGAAATTTGAGTAGACAAGAGAAGGAACATATTAAAGAAATATTTAAAAGCAGCCTTTTGGGGAGATTTGCTTAGTGTGCAGTTGGTTCTGGAGAATCATCACGATGTTGTTATATCTGGTGCTATAGATTGTTTTAACCCAGAATTCACCAGGATAATCTGGAATATACTAGGAGGAATCTCCCATAATGCTAATTGGGCAGGACAAGATTTAAATCATCTTATTTTGGTTTAAAAGCATTTTATTCCACAATTTGCATCAGCATACTTGAAGATAATCATCTGAAGAGAGATCACCTTGAGTGTAGGGATCTGACCACGACCTCCTCTAGCACTGGACCAAAGGAAAATTGGGGGAGTTTAGAAATTGCTTTGCAATGAGACTGGAAACTTCCACCATTGAATTAAAGAAGCATAAAAGAATTAACTAGAATTCATACATATTTTTATGAAAATAAAATACTGAGTAGCAAGCATTGATTGCATGAAAGAACAGTAGGAAGAAATAAAGGCTGATAGATGAAATTAAATAAATGCAAGGGAAATACAAAACCATTTTTAGAGTAAATAGCAGGCACAAGGTATTACAAGGAATGATAGATTCTGTTTCTTTACGGCTTCAGGAGGAGGTGCATCTCAGGCAAAGTTTTAGTTAAAAGCCATTGTCTTGTTGAAGGGAAATGTGAAATTTCTACAGCCAGTTGCACACAGGAAATCCAACTGGTGGCCTAACAGGCCCTCATAGCTCTTTAAAGTGAGGACTTGGTAGAGTTAACAATTCCTTTGCATTAATTTACTATAATTATGAATTAAAATAAGTGTAGTACAAAAACTAGCATTTTGGATATGTTAGGAAGGAGCTGAGGAAATGTTTTGTCAGATTCTTTGATGCGAAGCAGAATGACCTCTTTCTTCCTTGTCACATACATCTAATTAAAGTGTTGCACCTAGAGCACAAGTAGAACAAGTCTGTTCTAATTAGTGGGTTGTTACTACAGAGTTTCCCTATTTTTCAATGATCAGCCAGTTTCTGAGGCTCAGTTGTGTGGAAAACTAATAAAAAGCTTAAAATTTAAGTTGTCTGCAGTATGGGAAGGGTTCCTTTGAGGAAGGTTGCTTTTTTAAATGTAGTTTTTGTGAGGACCAAACTAGCTGTCTGAAAAATATTGTCCTTAGGTGGTAATTGTAGTAATGAAGTTTTTATTAAAACGGAGTTCTTTATTATTTTTCTATGAATATGTATTTATTATCCATTTTTATTCCAGGTTTACTGCATCCACATAGAATTGACATTTTTGAGGATTACATATATGGGGCAGGCCCTAAAAATGGTGCATTTAGAGTGCACAAATTTGGCAGGAGCCTTGTAGAATATCTGAGTGTGGATGTTGATAAAGCAAAAAGTGCCTTGATTTTTCACCGCTACAAACAAATGGACTGTGAGTAAGCATAATTACTTTAAACTCAGTATCACCTCAGGAGGGGAAAAAGTAACCAAGCTGTATAAATATAAACCAGAGCCTGATTGTACAAACTGAAAATAGATTTAGTCATGCTTCTTTACATAATTTTGATGCATTTTCACTCATTTGAAAGGACGCTGGACAAATTTGTACACAAATGCCTTTTGCACTTGCACTGTAAATGAGATTAAAAAAAAAATAGAAGAGAGATGAATAAAAATCCCTCTAGCCAGAAGCAGATGAAGTTTTTTACTCCATTTTGCCAATACATTTTTTGGTAGTGGAATAAATTCTGTCCTTCTGTGTGTCTCACACTGCTGCTTGAGGGAGTGTGTTCACGGACTTGAGGCTGTTGATAACCTGGAAAGTGGAAGTGTATCAGAATTTTTCTATCTGATTATTTATCTTTTCTTAGCTACAGAACATAGTTCTAAATTCTTCGTATTAAAAAAAAAAAAATCAATATTTCTATTTTTTTTTTTTTAACCAGTGCCTAATCCCTGCTTGGACCTGACATGTGAATTCATTTGTTTGCTCAACCCTTCTGGTGCAACATGTGCTTGTCCAGAAGGAAAGTCATTGATGAATGGAACATGCATTGATCAGAGCCTCCTGGGTAGGTATTGCAAACTGCAGGAGAACCAGAAAATAAACAGCTGGTCAGGTTTTGTCATCGCAAAAGGCCGGGCTGGCTGTGAATATCCAGAGTTTTGTGGTGTTGTTCAAGACACACATTACTTAGCTGGAATGCAAAGGAAATGTGAAGAAATAAAATCCCTGATTCAAAAAAAAATCCCTCCCCTGCTAATATTCATCAAAATGAAAAATGAGCTTTCTGCTTAACTGATACAAGATGATACTTAAAAGTGAGTGGGTATAAATACTGACCAAAAGAGGTCTGAAAAGCTCTGAAGTGTTTTGGATCCCAAATTAAACATGAGCCATTTAGGAGAAAAAAAAACCTGCAGCAATAGTGAAAAGGCAGTGAGAGCAACATAGCAAATAATAAAGACTTTGAAGTAACAGTCAAAGAAAGAAAAAAAATTCAGCATTTTTATCTAGAATTGTATCTTTTAGGAATATCTAGAATGACTAATATTGAGACACAGGAAGCCAGATTTCATGGGAAAAGAGCCTCTGAGTTCTTGCTGTATTTTATGGATGGGGAGGGAATCTTTCTCATAGAAGATTATTAAGTACTTTAAAACTTTCTTCACTCTAATTGAAGCCAAACCTAAGGTGGTCAGACTGCTGGAATGATTTCTTAGCCAGCTTGAATTTTCAAATGTTCTAGAAATCACAAAATAGCATTTCTTGTGTGTATTATGTGTCTTAGGATGTTTTTCTGATGTTTAATTCCAGGCTCAGAAGTGCAAGTGATGGATATTTTCGTGAGATCCTCAGTGCTTAAAGTGCTCAATTTAGCAATTAAATTAATTTACCTGAAATGTCATAATTCTCTGGAGAAAATCTCACCGATCTATACTGCCTAGGCTTTAAGTATTGAATTAGCAGGACTGTGTTTTAGTGGTTCATGATGTGGGATTAATAAAACTGTCCAGCTCTGGACACAAATCAGTCTGAACACCCTCCCTACCCATCCAAGTGTCAGCTCTTTGTCCATCTCAGGTGGATACTTGTCAAGATTTTCTGCTCTTACAGCACCACCTAAAAGTTATTTCAGATTACCCATAGTTACTACTTTGGTGTTGAAGAATGGACAAATAACAGAAATTTGTTTTTCACTGCTGACTTGTACCAGTTTGAACCTACAATTTCAATAATGGTACATTTTTACCAGTGGGTAAAGGATTATGCTGTGGTAATGTTTACAAGAATGTATGTTTTTATTAAAGAAAGAAGTTCTTAAATGACTTGTTATAAATTTTTATGGATAGACAGGAAATACCTAGAGAAGCATTTTTAATATATTGATAATTTTCAGTAGCTTCCCACAGCTGCAATACCTGTTATGACTTTTTAAAGGGCTGCTGAATAAGTGTTTCTTAGTTTTGTGTTTACAATTATATTTCAAATAATGTCTAGTGTAGGCTTTTTCTTACATTTTTTTTTCATGTATGTTATTTTTGTACTAGTAGATTGCAGGTTTTGTGGTATCGCAAATTATAAATTATGAATTGAAACAAACCTCTGTATCGTAGTACTCTCTAATAATGTTTTTGCACTATTATTTTTTTTAAAGTGTAAATGTACGTTAGTTTGTCTCTTGCTGAGACTCCAGCTTCCAAGGACCAGCAGAGATTCCCAGAAAGATCAGAGCTGACCCCAAGATCAGCATCTTGAACTGATACAGGTTTATGATTAAAGGCTGACTGACAGCCACTTGCCTTTAATAGGTCACTAATAGCCTGCAAACAAAAGAAAAATCAATTTATAAATCATATTCTTTTCCTTTAGGAGGTTATACAGTATGGAATAAAAATTAGGAGCTGCAGTTTTCCTTTTCTGATGAAGATCTAGAAAGTGTACATGAAATATTCCAGACCTCACATATTCACCTTGCCTAAAGCTGTTATTCAGAGCATTTGTGGCACAGTTATGGATGTCAGTAACCCAAAACAGCAATTCCTGTCTTAACTTACTGTTGAAGGGTGTCCTAACAATCCAAAGGGAGGTTATACAGCCATATTTTTTTGTTGGTCTGCAACAAAATCCTGATTCAAAGTCAGTCAAATATTCCTGTTGATTTTGGTGGTCTTCTGGTTTTTGGTGGTGTTCTGGTTTTATTGTACTTGCACAATGCTATTTTAGGCCATGTAAGAAGTCTCTTACTTTCAGAAATTAGTAGCAATTGTGGATTTCAAGAACAAGTAGGATTGAACTGTACTTTTTGAAGAATATATAATTCAAGTTACAATAGAAAATAGTAGAATATTTAATGTTCATAATGCTTTTTAATTCCTATGAGTGTTTTTTGAGTCTTTTGAAATGTAGTAAGGAAATTAGTGATATAGATTTCCATGACTTGGCAGAGCCAAAATGGGACAGCCATCTCTAGTTCAATTCAATTTCTTCTTAGTCTGTCTACCAGGAAGGTTGGTGACTGCAAGGTAATCTCAGTCTTGCTCTGTTCCTTGTGCTATATCCCAAAAAACTGACTCAGATTCTTATTCATTGGATGATTCAGTTTCTTCCTTTTTTTCTTTTTTCTTATTTTTTATCAGAACAAAATTAGCTAAATCCTAAAATTCTGCATAATATTACCACTGGCTTGGTCCATTGAGTTGATTTTTCTTCGTGAGTCCTACGTGAGGAATTTTAAAGATTGAATCCTCGGTAGCTTTCTGTAGGGCTGAATCCAGATTGCCTCAGACAGCTGTTTCCCCAGCACCTCAAGCAACTGATGAGAAACAGCTTCTGGGTTTGATTTGGAGTTTTTAAGCTGGAGTTATTACAACATATGGGTGTGTTGCATCATTCTGAATGGTTTTTTTAGAACAAAATGAATACAAGTTTCTGTGTTTTCTTAGATAAGCTTCCATCTCATTTCTCCCTGGATGATTGTGACTGACAGACCAGAGCTCTTTTGGGGTTTATTTCTTGACTAAAACAGGCTGGACTTTTTCAGTTCAGAAGCTACCCTTTAGTTTTCCTAAAGGAAAGAGCAGAGTACCACCTCATATTCCTAAAAGAGACCCCTGGATTTGCACCCACTAGGTTTCTTGTATCTAATTGTCTGTAGCACTATGAAGCTGAAAATGTAGCCAGAGGATGCAGATGGAGAGACTTGCACTGGAGGAAGAGATGAGCTGAATGAGCAGGAGTAATGAACGCTTCCAGGAGCTCCCTGTTCTGGAGCCTCATGTTTATCACTTTCCTCTTAAGAGGGGAACATTTCTGCTCTTTTGGTTGAATGGAAAGCCTGAGGAAAAAATTACAAAGGCTCAGAATTGATGTTGCTTCAGAACAGAGATGAAACCTTTAATTTATCACATTGCTTCCCTCAGCAGGTTTCTGTGGGGACTTGCCCCCTGCATGCAGACAAAGTTCTTTGGCTGGGGATGGAGAGGTTCATCCCTATGCACCTTCTTTTTCAACCCCAAAGTCTGCCTCAGGGAGGAAGAGCTACAGCACTTTGGTCCATGCTGTCTTCTTGGGGATTGTCCTGCTTTCAGCCTTCTTAGATATCAAAAAAACAAGGGTAACACAGAAATCTGCTTCTGGCTTGAAAAAAACCCGACTTGTTTACAGCAATTCTTCTGTATTTACAAAGAGGTTTTCGTATTGGGATTGGTGTTTTCCAGTACAGAAGAAAATGGGTGCCAGTTAGATTTTCTCACTGTGCATCCTTTTCTTAGCTATTCTCTTCCTTCTAAAATTGTAAAGAAAACAGATTTTTTTAAGAGGAAAAATAAAAGATGTGAATGGAAAACAAAGAGTAACATCAGTCTTACAGCCTTCAGGTGAAAATTTGGGGAGAACAACTTGTTCTGATACTTTTCAGCATATGGAAAATTGGCAGATAGTAAGATTCTCATCTGAAGAAAGATTTATAGAACGCTACCTCAACATTAGGACTCTGCTCTCTGTCTTTATTAGGTGTCTTCAGCTCAGTAAAGGATGAGCTGCACCTTTGCCAAGGGAGAGCCAAGAGCAAAGGTCTTTCTGCCCTGTGGGATGAGTATTTCCCACTGTGGGGAGGGAAACTGTTCTTGTCCCAAAGAATGTAGGTCCCGAACCTTGTGCTCTGTAACATCATCTCCCCATTTAACTTCTCCAGTCCAGAAATTGGGGGACAGCAACTACTCACCTTGGAACAATTCAAAAGGGAGGAAATAGCAAAAAGATGCATTTTTCTCGAGAGAGAATAGGGTTGTTATAGAAATGCCAAAGAAAGATGTGTGTCTTGTGTAAGTGAGGGAGCAGAATGGAATAGCAAAAAATTGAATTGAAAGAAAAAAATACCAGCAGAGTTCACAAAGTTTTGATATGCTGTTTTATCAGTGTTTCTTCTTTGTAAGGTTTTCCTTCTGCTTCCAGTAAAAGGGAGGAGTCAAAGATGAAACTGATAAGCCAAGGTCTATTGTTTGTGTCAAACAGTTTTACTGGGAAGAAAAACATAAGAGAAATGGCAAATCAAAATTCTTTGATTATGTGTTAAAGATGTTAAGTTTGAAATGGGCAAATCAAGGCAGCAGAATAAATATCCAAATTAGGAGAGACTATATAAAATTTCATGATCTGTAATCCTTTCTTTCTTTCATGTTAGAAGAGATTCAGTAGCTAGACTAGGGGTAGGATAACAAGTGAAAAGATTTACCTCTGTCACTTCAGAACTGAAAGGAGCAGCTGAGAGGACTTTAAGTCCAAGTTCAGCAAGCTTAGAACCGGAGTTAGAAACTTTTCTGATTTTGCTTTTTTTAAAAGCATTGTTCCAAGGTGGATACTTGCTAGACCTGTTCCCACTTCTTCTTTCTGAGGCGTTTATTCAGTAATTCCAATTAACTGTATTCACCTTTTTATACTAATTCTTCTGTATTTTTCTCCTCTATTCCTTTTCTTCCCGTCTTCTCCTATGGAACGGTTCTGCTCGTGTCTCCCACACAAAGGCAGGCATGTCATCCCCTTTTGTACTCAGTTGATGTGAATCAGTGTAATTTGTTTCTTGTATTTACCTCCAGACAACAAAGCAGCAGCATTAAATCCCCTATATTGTTGAAGTCTAATATACTATTTTAGAACTACCTTATCCATTGCATCTTTCTTAGCTTTTTGAAAGTCCAAAAGTGCTGTATTACCATTTCTCTCTTCCATATTTGAGTTGTATTGAAACTCTTGAATTTAAAATGTTTCATAGAGAATGAAATAAATAGTAATTTTCCATCTTTTTTTCCAAATTTTATATCTTAATTCTGTGGAATTTCTCTAAAAGAGAAATAGAACGCGTTTTTAATGCACCATCAGAAAAGTTCATAAAAATGAGCAGTTGTCTGTACTTCACTGTTATTTATTCTGCTTTTGCCAAGTTCTGCTCCATAAACTCATGACTAATGATAAGTAAAACAGATAAGATAAGCAAAACAAAAATAGACCTTCTCTCCAATAAGATATGCTACATTATCCATTCAAACAACTTTTTTAATGAGTAACTGAAGAACAGCTCATGGAACATCGAAGGATTTAATGAACCACACAAATAAATAAAACACTGAAGCAGCCTCAAACTCCCAAATACAGTGTAGCTTTCTTATAGGAATTGTATATATCCAGGGTGGATACCAAAAAATTAAGTCAAACAGGATTTCATATTTTATTGTAAAACACATGAAATAACTATGTGCCAGTCAGTCCACCACAGTAACGTCAAGATTTGCTGCCTAGTTGCAGCTTAATTTTAGAAAGGTACAATTATCTGAAAGATGACCGCTTCCAGAAGTTTTGTTTAAATAGGTTTGATCCCAGGTTGTGTTTGCACCATCTCAGCGCTGGCTGTGAAAGGAGGCAGCAAACTCTGCTGAGGAGGGATGCACACAGGCAGCAAAGAGAGACTTGGGTGTGTCCAAGGACAGGGCTCTGCACAAGCACGGTTATTCCTTGGTTCTCCAAGGGTCCTTCTTGGAGAGAACTGTTTACGTAGAGAACATCCAACATTCCTAAATTCTGCCCTTCCAGCGCAATGTGTTTATTTAGCATCAGAGGAGTTGCTGTGCCTGTGTCATGCCAGTCGATGTTAGACCTCCACAAGTAAGGGAAAAATGGGAATCGACCTTTTTTTCATTAATTATTTGACTAAAGCAGATGAATTGAGGAAAACACCTGCAGCTGGTGGATGCATTACTGAAGAGTGCTCAGTACTTGTTTAAAGCCATGTAGGCTCAAATCCTGGATTAGTTAGGAAGCAGTCTGGCTTCACAGGATTGTTTTGCTATGTGAGAAATGAAAAGTCTCATTGCTAAAAGCGTGATTTGTGCTGGAAAGGTGCTTTTCTGCTTCTTTAGGATTACAGTTGTTTCCACGTTTGAGCATTGTACGTGTGCTCATCTATAATTAATTTGTTGTTATCATTGAGTGATTTTATACCTTGTTCATTGAAATTAATAGAGGCTTGCTGTTCAAAATGTTTCTGAGAGAGGTACAGCTCTAAGTACGAATGAGCTTTACATAAAGACTGAATCTGGCCTAATCAGAGTTTGTGTCCCCTCATATCTCATCACTAAGAGGGTGGCACTGCTGCCATAAGAATTGTGACTAGAGAGCAGCAGGCAGCTTCCCTTCTCAGAGGCTTTACAGTCTGGGCAGAAAAAAAGAAATAACCAGAAAATATGACTTAGGAGCAACAAGATTGTATGCAAATATCAGGTTTTGAAGAGAATTTAAAGGCTAAATAATTTCCTTTTATATGTTTTGGACAGGGCTTAGTTAAGAATGCTTTTAGTTAGCAGAGAGAATGGAAGAGAGATCCAAAAAAACTAATAAAAAAGGGCCAAGGTCACCAGAAAATGACTGTGAAGTTTTCTGAGGTCTCCCAGGTGAAAGCAACATTCAGTTTTCCAATTCTCAAACTAGGAATTACAGTTTCAAACAAGAGCTCATACTATCCTTGCTAACTTAGATCCTAGGGAGGTCAACCTCCCTGTGCTATGCAAGAGCTCCCACCAACTCTACAGCTCCTGGAGCCTTTCCAGGGCTTGTGGTCTCCTAAATGTCTGGGTTTTTTCTGTCACTGTGGAATCAGAAGGGGTCGTTTGCTTCCTCCATTCTGAAAAGTGGTATTTGGCCCCTCGCTGATGAAGGTCTGTGGCTGTGTTTAAGAGGCCAGGTTCTGTTGTGCCACTCAGATGAAGCTGTGATTGTTGAAGCGCTCCGTGCGTGTGCTCTCGCTGCAGATGACAGCTGTAAATTAACCTGTGAGAACGGAGGGAAGTGCATTATAAACGAGAAGGGGGATCCCCGATGCCACTGCTGGCCAAGCTACTCTGGTGAAAGGTGTGAAACCAACCATTGCTACAACTACTGCCAGAATGGAGGAACCTGCGGGGCCTCCCTCCTTGGTAAGTACTTCTGAACAGCTCTACCTTACTGTTATATCTGCATTAAATATCTGAATTTTTTCCTTTTTATGATATTTTTTCTCTTTATTTGCTTTGTCTGTACTTAAACAATGTGCAAAAATAGCAGCATACTCCATACATATTATTTGTCATCAGTAGGGCTTTTCATTCACTTATCTTGGTGTTTCAGCACAATTAAACTGTATACCAGAAAAGGGAGAATATAAGTAAATATTCAGTGTAAAGACTCACATGTTGAGATATCAGTGAAATACCAGTGGAATTGTAAAGCAAAATGTCCAGTCAAACTACATCTGCAACAAGTCCATACATCTTGTTCTCTCAATTTATGTCAATTCATCCCCTAAATTTATATGTGCATACACAGAGATATTTGCTTAAACACTTGACCTCAATCCTTTACCTTTGTCTTGCTGGAGTTCACCAAATGTTACTCATCTAATTCTCCAGAAGACTTTGGTGATGCAAACTCAGATCCTTCACTTTCCTGAAGGAATTTGAAATTACATTTCCTGGGTTTGGGGAATTTATCCTGTTAAAAAGCAGGAATTTGACAGTTAATCTTTGTCCCTAACACATTTTTGTATCTTGTATAATGTTTGGGCAGGAGAGGAAAGGTGTGAAAAGAAGTACTCTAAAATGTAGCAATTCCGTGAGGAAGGAGAAGTAGAGCTCCATTTTCTGCTTCAAGGAATATTTAAATATTTTATTCAAAATACAAGAGCTGGAGAAGAGTTTGCTGTCTCCTTCTTAGAAGCTTTCATCTGCTTAAGATGCTGTGAATCATTTTCTCCTTTGTGAGGAAGTGGCCACTACCCTCTGAAAAAAAAAAAGCGCAGGCACCTGACCTTAAGAAGTTTGTGACTGTTCAGCACAGAGATTCCTCCCTGTAATGCAGTTTTGTATCTGAGTCTCAGTGGCAGAGGAGCTTAGGTTGTAAAGATTTCCTCAGCACTCCTTACTAATTAACGTGAGCCTATGCAGTTTGGTAATTGAGCCCCACTTGCTGGCTTCTCTGGAGCCTCCTCCCATTGACTGAGTGGTGGAAAAATTCCAAGTAAATGCAAGCCTAGTAATTTATTCTTTCAGTTCTGAGTAGTTGAGGGTTAATAATGTTGTTCATAATAATGACAAAATATCAGAAAACGAGAATTACTTGTACTGGAAGTTGATGAATTGTACTTTAAACTGCTCCTAACAGCTGATGGAAGTACTGGCACAAATGATAAGCGGCGTTTTTTATCAATGCAGTGAGATCAATACATGCTAAGTGAGGACACGCAAGAGAATGGTGAATGGAAGTGATGGCTCAAATGGCGTGCAGAACTGCCTCATCATCTGAAGAGAGGATGTTTATTGCCACATTTTTACATGTCTGGCATCTAATTGATTCTTTTGTGGGGTTAAAAGGCTTAATAAAATTAATAACTTGGCTCCTAGAACGCAGCTCTGCTGTGAGTCCTACTGAGACCCCGGGGTTTTATTTAATCCTTTTCTTTTGGCAGTAGCCACAGGGCTCGCTCACCTCCAGCAGTTTGTTTTCCCTTTCCCAGGCAGCTCACACTTGCTGTGCTCACACAGCTATGCTATCACATGGATATTTTTAATTTTCATTTTCCTGCTAAATCCAGCCTCTGAAATCTCTCAGCCTTGCTGCAACAATTAGTGCAGTGGGTTTTGCCACCAGTGGGTAGAGGAGATATGAGCAGGGTCTACAATACACTTTCTTCAGTTCTTAGCGTGGGCATGGGAGGGCAGGAATCAGCCTGGGAAGGGCAGGAATCAGCCTGGGAAGGGCAGAAATCAGCCTGGGGAGGCAGGAATCAGCCTGGGAATAGCAGGAATCAGCCTGAGGAGGCAGGAATCAGCCTGATGCTTGGTCCCATGTGGAATGACACGTCTGCACTAAAGTGCTTCAGCAGAGCCAGCATGGATGTCACCCCAGTCCACATTTCATTGTTCAGCTGCCTGATTTGGGGGAATCTGAATCCGATTTAGCTGCTTTAACAGCAGCTAAAGTTTATTGTGGCACACATGACCAAAATGTGCCTTTAAGAGCTGAGACCAACACAGAGCTGGTTCTGATGGCTGTATCTGGGCATACCTGCTGACAGGAGTATTTTGCTGCTGTGCTGGGTCCCTTTAGTTTCATCAAATTTTTAAGAATCATATTTCAAGTTAACCAGATGTCCTATCTGCCATTTCCAATTCATGAGGGTAGCCATGCCTTGAAGCCCACACCGTAACTTTCATGTGCTGGAAATGTGGAAAAAAGATCTTATATCTCTCTAAATCACAGTGACTCCATCCAGAATTCCAGATAAAGTGTTCAAGTTGATGCGCATCTCATCTTGCTTGCATGCCTAGCCCCTGGACCCTGTAAATATTCTATTAAGAGGAAATCTCTATTTCTTATCAGGCTGTATTTCTTATCTGTATCAGTCCATAAATTGTGTGTTACTGAAACAAACTAGCATGCCAGTGAGATGCCCCTTATCCCAGTCTGATCTAATCCATGATATACTAAGGCCGTTATGTATTTTACAGAGAGAAGTTACACTGGACTCCCCAAAAGCATTGAAAAATGTAATTAAGTCAGGAAAGCTTAATTCCTCGAGTGTTTTTGCAGCAACCATCTCCTCCTTCCAGTTGAACACAGCACTGTGTCCTTCAGTCCTTGAATTGGGCAGGGCACCGGCAGCTGCAGGGGGTGCACAAGCCCTCTGGACTGAGGGTGTGAAACTCTGACCAGAGCAGTGTTCCTTCTCCTTGTCTCAGCCTTCCAGGCAGAGCTGATCTGAGGTGTCAGGCTCATGTGAGAGCTGTTAGTCCGTGTGCTACTTTATTGTTGCACATTTTGTTACCAGGAAGTGCTCAGCTTCTCGTTAATGGTTTTAGAATTTCAGCATTATAGTTTGTCTAGGTTTACAGTTTGTCCTACCAGGTTGATCTGTCTGACAGCAGCAGAATCACAGAATTGTTAAAATGAGAAAAGACCTCAAAGATTGAGTCTAGCCCTTAACCCAGCCCTGCCAGGTCCACCACTAAACCAGGTCTACAAGTGGCACATCCTTTAAATCCCCGTGTTCCAATAGGTATACTGCCAACTGATTCTGGTAAAGAACTCTCTCAATGTCTGTAAAGTATAGCATTATTATTTTAAAATTAAGTCAGCTCAGTATCACTTTACTTTGATCTGCTGTGCTCTTGCTGTCTGTGTGTGCTTCCTGCTGTACTACAGTGCTCACAAACACCTCCTCAACAAGCTGCAGTCTTGCTTCTCATCCCTTATACAACTGACTCACCAAACTGACCTGCTAAACTCGTGCAATCAGGTTCCATGTATTTTCCCAATTTTGCCTTTTTTTAAAGTGTATTTCTGTTCAAAATGATGACGACTTTTCCTCTAGAAGTTGCAGAAGCCATACGTGTGCGAGTGCCAGTCTAAAGCCATCTGCAAAATATAAATGACCTGTGATCGTTCCAGCTTGCTTGACCTTCTCTTTTTCGGAGGCTTGGATTGCCCTTTTCAATTCTCACACATTATTCTAACAGCTTTGATGCAGTTGGTCTCAAAAGTGTCCTTTTACACACATGGCCTCTGGAGAGCTTAGGGACTGCCAGCAATTTTAGCCTCATGAGATGATGCTTCCAGAGGGTCCCCACAGCTGGCAACTTCCCCAGGAGTCAGGGAATTTTCTTTACTGTTCATTTCTGGCTCAGAAAATGAGGAGATTTCCTGGGAATGAACCTTGCCTGATATTCTGAGCCAAATAAAATGATGCAGCATACAAAATACTCTTCTGGTGAATGTGTGTGTTCTAGTGAACGTGTAAATCCTCTCCTCTTTCCCCACCTAATATAGAATAGTAATGTGATAACTAATTAAGTAAATTGCAGAGTATTACTAATTTTTTAAAACATGATTGTGCTAAATCTTTGCTGGATGTGTTAAGTTGTAGAACCTCATTATCTGCACACAAATGTTAATTTGTTAAACAAATCCCACTGGCAATTCAGGGATTATTCACTGTTGGCTTACTTACTGCTAAGCCTTTTGGCAAATTCCTATGTGAACGTTATATAGCCAGAGATTGGAGCAGCTTTAATTAAAATTTATAAGTTTACGACAGTTGTATTGAACTACAATAATTGAACAAAGAAAATGTCATCAGTTAATTAAAAGTACACATCTGAGACATGTAATTAAAAGTTTGGGTGTAATAATGAACACTTTCCAGTAAGCGAAATTAATGGGAATTTGGAAAAAAAAGTCAATGTTACCATAAAAACACACTTTGTTTCTCCATGTAGTTTAAAATAAAAATGCTGCAGCAGTACTTCTCTGATTGTCTCAAACAGATTAACTAAGTTAACTAGTACTCAAAAACAGATAAATCCCTTTGTACTATATGAATGGTATGTCTAATTATATAGAATTGTGATATTTGTATCAAAATGAGTGAAAAAAGTCTTTCCTCTAAATGAAAATTGATTAAATATTCTGACAGAATCATTGTGTATAGAGCAGATATTATTTTGTATTCTATTTTATGAGCAAAACAAGGTGATTGGGTGCAGAGTGAAAACACTGCCAGTGAAGAACCCGTTTGCTTTGCTAACGGCACATCAGTCCCAGGATGTTCCGTGGTGCTGTCAGCAGGACAGGGACTGTGGGAAGGACGAGGGTGGCATTTCACGGGGGCTGATCTCAGGTCCCAGCACAACCACCACCACCAGCCTTGCAAGGAGCAGCCTCTGAGAGTGCTCAGACACACTTAGAAATTGTTCTTTTCTCCTTTTCAATAACACAGAGAGACTCTCTATCTGTTGGGATAGATCCCAATCAGCTCACCTACTAATTATCTTCAATAATGCAGCTTCTCTCCACTCCTATTGTTTCAGTAAAGCTAATTATGGCTCATCAGCCACACAGAAAAGAATTATTGTGATTCCCACAGACTGCTGATAGCAACACCAAAGGACAAGATATTTCTTACATAAAGCTCATGTAGAGCCACCTTGTTTTCTTTAATAGTGACAGCAAGTTAAATATTGAAATTAAATGTGAATATTCACACATAGCAACTTAAAAACACATATTGCTGCTAGTGAATTTACCAATGACTGAAAGAAGTAAATAATGTAGGTTTTGGTGAAGACATTAATCTGGATAATACCTTTTTCAAAAACTTGCAGAAAGCTTACAAAAATAGGGCTATTGACCTAGTTTTTAATTATTTTTTAATTATTTTTTTAACTTTATGCACTTATTGAAAATGCACAGTATTTCTCTATTGCATAGGCAATATAATGAATGAAAATTGATCTTAGAATTCTGATCCGTGCAAGATATATGCAAATATGAGCTTAAGAGATATAAATGAATTCCCAAAAGAAGTCACCCACATATTACAGAGAAAGTAAACCAAGATATTTATGAGCAATTTTTGAAGATTATTTGAAAAGTTATTATATAGACAATAGCAAATTAAACTGACACACCAGGAGTAACTACAGCTCCATATCAAAACCTAATTGAACATTGGAAGGTTTTGATCCCTGATATCTTTTTTTTTAAAATGATTTGCTTTTTGTAAGAAAGGGTGAAACTACATTTCATTTCTATGTCAGAAGTTTCATATATTTTTTCATATCCTACTGCCAAAAATAACTTTTTTCTTAGGATTGCCGTAATATATTCTCCTTTATTCTACTAAATTCTGTCCTACATTTGAAGCAGTTTAGCATTCCATAAACCACTTTCCATGTATTTTTCTAAATGCTAGTGTGTTGTGTATCTTTCTGTGGTGGTGAGGCTCAAGAATTAAGAGGGAGTTTTAATTCTGTGTATGTAGAGCTCTAATCCTGAGATTTCATGACCAGGGAAGGTGCTGGAGCTCTCTGTGCATGAGCTCATCTTGCAATTTTTGTTAGTTGGGTTATGTGACTTCTTGGTTCCACAACTGTTTCCTTTGCAAACATAATTCTATGTTCTGATTCCATGATACAAAACCTTATGGCATTTTTTGGCATTGTTTAATGCTGCAGTTTTGTTAAACTGTTTCTGGAACCATTTTTTTTTAATCAGAAATAATTTATGAGAATAAGACAAATGAAAATGTCATTATTAGTATTATTTCAGATGCCAACAGTCTCTGTATAAATAGGCAATGGACTATTAACATTACTGAAAGTCATGTTAAATTGAATGACAAAAATGGGGTTTAGGCTATACTGCATTAAATTTTCATATAACTGTCAGCTGTTTGGCATATTTATAAGTCTACAACAGAATAGAATAATCTTTTCTACAAACTAGAAAAATATCATTGTCTCATCATTTTAACAAATAGAGGAGTATTAATAATGAAAACTGATTTCAGACCTCCAGATCTATGTTTTATCACTATTTTATCTCTTTTTTTTTTTTTTTTTATGGAAACACTGATTCAGATGAAGGATTATGTGAAACCCCCTGTCTTGGGGGCAGAAATTTAAATACAACTGTATACATGGGGAAAAAAACAAGTGGAATCTGTGCTAACATCTGAGTTCAACATCTTTGATTTAATGTTTAGGTCGCAGGGGACAGATATGAATAACCAGACTGATGCATATTAGAGTAGTTGGAGCTATTTTTAGGTCAATGGTTTTGTTCCTGCTGTACTCATTAGAGAAAGAGATTAACTGATCTCATGGCCCTTAGGATGATTTGCAAAACACTTTAAATTAGCATAGCTTAAAATAGAAAATACAGAAAAGAATTACGTGAAGTGTGTTGTGTAAGAAGGGTAAGAAGTAAGTGAAGGGAAAAGAGTGAATAAATCATTCTACATGATTCAGAGAGAGGAGACAAAACGAGGGTGCTTCACTTGCATTGAGAAATTCTCCAATGAATTTGATATTAAATGATTTCACAGTATTAAAAGAAAGGCAGACCAGACGAAAAACTGTATTGTGGGGTTTGTGGAATATTCAGTTTAATCTTAATTACTCAATAACACAGCCAACTAAGTGGAGAAGAAAGACCAGCAAGGTAAGCAGGGTTGCACATCTCAGAGTTTCAGATGCAGCTGTGGTGAACATCAGGAGGCAAGTGGGAAAGTAGGTGTGGATACATTGGGCTGTCAATAATAAAGTCCGAAATGTTATTTTTCCTCTTTATGCCTGTAATTCCAGTGTAAAGGGATTCTGCATCACACATGCAGTATGTAACATAGTTACCTTGATAAACACAAAATTGTGAAATATTTTAGGTTGGAAGGAACTTTAATGCTCACCTCGTTCCAACCCATCCTGTCTGCCTTTTGTATTTCAGAAGGGTCCTCAGGTCCTGCTTAATCTTCATCTCTTTCCTTCCTGTGAAGCCAAGAAAACTAAAAGTGTTAAACTTGGTCTGTTCTCCCTAAATTTAAGAAAATCCATAAAGCTGAAAGAAAATGAAGAGGAGGGTGGGGGGAAAATAATGTCTTGTAAGAGATAACCAAGAAGGAGAATAGTTTTTTGGGAAGTGAGAAGGGAGGTGGCTGGTTGGACACATCAGGTCATTTACTTGAAGATTATAAATGAGATAGAAAAGCAAAGTCAGGAGATGTAAAAACATTAATGGAACCTAGATGTTTGTTTTAAAGAAGATAAGCCTTAAGAAAATAAGACGGGAAAGGGGAAGGGTTTAATAAAACAGTGGAATTGTAACAAAGCTATAAATCCTTTAGAAATGAGATTTAGA